>JAODUE010046372.1:4225-18643 GCA_027564755.1 Amblyopsis hoosieri | reverse complement strand
GGTCAATTTCTGTAGCCAGAGATATATATTTATTGCAATGCATTTATATTTTGTTTCAACCGCTGACACTGAAATAATGATTACGGATTTACAGATTGGATTGAATGGTTAATTGATCTGCATATCTTTATTGAATTATCTATGAATGTCTTGTCCTGACAATTTTTTTTCACTTTGGCTAAGGTGTGTGGGGTGTGTTAAATGTTTCAAATTATTTTTAAAGCCTTTGAAAAACTGAACAAATCAAGTTTTTAAATAAAAAAAAAAAAAAAAAAAAAAAGGATCCTTCCTTGACATTAAGAAACACCCGTCATGTCGAACGTCACATGACCAAACAGGAAAGCAGATATCATTGCTTCAGCTTATCAGTGAAAGTGGTAACATTACATTAGTTTGAACCAAAGTGAAATTGTAATTTTCACTTTTGGGTAATCAGGTAACATAACCTAATCCTATTTTTTTGGTAAATAATTCTGACCGATACCCGACGATCATCAACCAACAATTTTTAT
The DNA here is from genome assembly GCA_027564755.1 of Amblyopsis hoosieri. Lineage (NCBI taxonomy): Eukaryota > Metazoa > Chordata > Actinopteri > Percopsiformes > Amblyopsidae > Amblyopsis > Amblyopsis hoosieri. The sequence goes on along the minus strand of JAODUE010046372.1, from coordinate 18,131 downwards.
TTTAACAAGTTAACAAGTTATATTTAGAATGGACGAGTGTCTATGTGGCCGAATGCTGGAGGTTTACTTTGGGTCTGACTGCCACACTGCAGACAATTATTTTGTAATATCTAGCCAACATTTATTAATATATTTCCATTATTTGTTCAACCAGTGCAATTAATCTGTTGACAGTCTATTCCGACGAGTAAACAGCTTGATCAGGCAATGAGCTACGATACTCCATTGTTTATTAGCCTAATGTACAGTGAACACATCGTTCACTACATTAGTTGGCTAAAGCTTGCGCTAGCCAGTAGTAGCTACTATGGCTAGTTATAATCGTCAGCATAACCAGCTTGTCTGTTGCTTTTTATTTTGATATCGAACTTTTTGACGTGTGTGACAATAGTGTGCTGAGCACACATATTAAGTAACAGACATGTAACAGTATGTTGATAGAATCTTTTTTGTTATTGTTTAATATTGTCACAATTTGATGGAAAATAAGAGCTAAACTTCCTGTGTTTGAAAGAAAAGGGTCTGATGGTTTACGATTTATTGAATATTAATACATGGGCATTCATGGATGAGGACCCAGACTACTGTTACCGTACAAAGCATCACGGAGCTTGCTAGATTAGGATGGCCTCACACAATGAATTTAGCATTAAATAATTAATGAAATGCTGACTTTATTTTCATATTAGCATTTTTGGTAATACATTGAAAATGCATTTTGCATTTCTAAAAACATTAACTTACCAAAACCATTTACTTAAACAAGATGACTTACAGTCACAAATTAGTTTTGTGATGGAGAGAGCATACAGTATGTCATGGGTTTGATGTGTGAGTGCAACAAAACACAATTAACACAAGTAGGCATACTGTAGTTTGCACAAAGAGCATTGATCTGAGTTTTGCTATGAATCCCAACAACAGTACAGCAACACATCAACAATGACACACACACACGCGTACAGTATAGACTCCCACATACAAAGACAGCTGAGCGTCAGTGGTAATCAGTGTCCGGTGTCTGACTGGGTTACATTGGGAATTTGGGACTATGGACGTCTGCAGGCTGGTGGTCAACACGCTGGCAAGGATGAATGGGATGGGCTTGCACAGACATAGCATATAACTTCTCTCTTTATCACTTTCAAAGTTGCCCATCACTTGTGCACAGTACATGCACTTTGCTCATGTATTACATTGAGACATAATGTATAGAAAACTTTGTTAAACACTTGTTTTGTCAACAAATAGCATATGACTTGTATTGGATTAGATGGGGCTTTGAAGAACAATAATTGCTTCTTTAAAAAAGAAATTCCTGCCACTGGTCACAAATTGTCAAATGACAGTTAGTTCTTGGTTTTGGCTATATGTGATTGACTTACACCTATTTTTGCCACTGTAATAGATGGAAGATTGCAACCTGGGTGCCCTGCAGTTTTGTGGAATTGGATTGTGCTACAGGGATTTAGAATGTTAGGATTGCATTACTTCTCTGCAGATACAAAGATGTTTCACTGTTTGCTAACTTGTACTCCTGTACATTCATGCCAATAGATAGATGCATAAGGATCAATTCTAGCCTCATGTTTTTCTGAGCTGTTATGAAATATATACATGGTATTTGCTTTACATTTTTCTGCATAGTCTGTTTTCTGTATTTAGTGCAAATACATACACATGGTGATAGCAGCAGACACAACCGTAATGTAATGGTTCATAAAAATAGCCACAGCACTGTACACAAAGTGTCCCAGAGCTGCTGTCCTCTGATTGGTTGAAGGTAGTCCAAGCATTTGTTGGTATCTGTGTTTGAAAATCACTGAAATGATTATTGTCCAGATTTGTTGAACTCTGTCCAATCACCTACTAGTGATGCCAATGGCACCAAGTCAATGAGTTTGTGGTTTTTGCCATAGTTGTTCTGTGATGTTGCATTTTCTAGAATTGCTACCCTTTGCTGCAAGTGTAAACACAAATTGGCAAGGTTATCTAGTAATGTATTCCTATTTTTACTATTTGAATTATAATGATGTGATACTTGCCATCAGAAGTCAGAGTGTATGGTTCTAATGAGAGGTTCCATGTTCCATGAGTGTAAAATACCTCAATGATTAGTGCACTAGTGAAATGGAAATGATGTAACTATTATCATTATGTTCTGTTAAAGATATCAACATCAATTTTATTTTGCCATATTTATATTATTCTATTTTGAAAAATGTCAGGCATAGCCTGAATGAGGTTGATGATAAGGAATGGCATGTGAATTGATGCTGATTTGAATAGGTGTGATGATAATCATTTGTGTGTCAGAATGTTGATGTTGTAATTGCATTTCAGCCTTAACCAGACTGCCATTCACAGAACTTTCTCGTTATATAAAGACAAACACAACATATGCGAATTAGAGCAGAATTTACCTAAATGTGTATGTATCTGTTACATTAAGAAGGTCACAAATAAGACATTATTATAGAACTTTACATGGTAGTGTAGCAACACAATGAGAATGTCACCTGGTTTAAAAATAGTTTTGAATTGGTGGAGCCAGTGAAATTTTGGAAACATGAACATCTAAATGCCAATAAGGGATGATTGCTGAGGTCTTGCATCAAAATGATAGGCATGGAATGAGGTTGTTCAAATACATAATGCTCCAGGTGTGCAGGGCTATTAATATTGATTTGTAAAATAAATGAATTGTGCATTTCTCTACTTCTCTAATTCTTTATTGAACATATACAGCAATAAGATGTATCACGTCCTGTTGATGTCCTTCAGAAATAAAGTCGTAGTGCGAGATAATATCAGTAATTTATCTTAGGTAAAGTATGATGCAATCATGGGCAAACACGAGGGGGAGTTATAAGGAGACTGCTTGATTCTTTACCCACCGTTTTATTGTTTTGAATATGTAATATACATTATTTTGGTGTCACAATACATCATTATGGTATGATTAATATAAATATAATATGTCTTCTGACTCTTCATTTATAGGCAAATTATTTGAAATATTGTAAAAGGCCACTTTGAACTGACCTACATGCCACCCACCCGAACAAATATATCACTAACAACAAGCCCAAGAACAGTTTATCTGGGCATTAACTGTTTATTGGGGAGGGGAGGGGGGCATTTAATATGTTTGACAACATACTGTAATTAAAAATGTACGAATATATTTACAGCAAAATAGCGCCCTCTTCCCCCGACACACACAGAGTGTAATTGCATGTATTTGTTATATTCCATCACCATTCCATTAGTACTGTAGAAACAGATGAGCTGTGCTGGCAAACACATGAATCTGCAGATGAAATGCGGCAGTGTTAGCTGAACTACCTTAGAACGCTGACCTCAACATCATTAAAACTGCGTGGGATTAATTGGACGGGAAAAACAATACAAAACGTGAACAAATGACAAAGAGAAACGTGTGAGAAACAGGGAGAATGTACCACAGTACAGCAACATTTGAAATATATCCCACTGTTCAACAGATTTACCAATGAAAATGTTTCTCGGTTTTCTTTTGCATTAAATATATCATATATTCAGATTAATTGCTGTATATTGCACAACGTTGGCTGGCTTCTATGGGTTAGTGGACTTCAACCCCCTTCCCACTATATTTTGCCGATAAGGTCATAACTGTGTCCCTATGGAATTCTATACGCGGGGGAACATCCATTGAATATATTCTGCCCTTTGCATGCAGTGAGAGCATACACGGACAGGATGAGGAATTTCAAGGGAGCTAATGCGCTCCTTGTGTCAGGATCAGCTCCCTGGAGAGGCAAGTCTGCTGGATAGTGGGGACTCTCATGCCAGCATGGAGAACAAAGGGTTCAGTGCCTCTTGGGGCTTCTAGAAGCAATCCGCTCAGGGCGTTGCCACATCACGGTGCTTCGGTCAATGCAGTGTCTATGCAGGACATCTGGCAGTGGCAAGCTGAGTTTAACGTTGTACTTTTGAGTTTGGTTGCGTCTTACTCTTTCCTTGGTGTATAGGGTGCCCCAGGAGAGAATTTCTCCTGACGTTTCAGGTGCTCAACCCTTCTCCGGGCAACACAAGGGATTTTTCGTTATTGGTTTAAATAAGGGGGTCACCTTTGGAAAACAGAGCGCAGACCGCAAAGGTTGCCTGAATTGTCTACTGGCAGAGATACTATAGTTATAAAGTTACTTCATTACTGTAGTTCTCTGAATGTCTAGGCGGTGTCTGTGTTTTCCTTGGTGCAGAATACATCTTGCTTAAAAAGGTCCAATAAGCAGTCATCACCCCTAGCGTGGTATAACCAGGGTTGGGAAGTAACTGATTACATGTAATCAATTACTGTACTTGTAATCTGATTACGACAAAACTGCAACTGTAATCCATTACAGTTACCAGACAAAATAGTGGAATCAAATTACAGGTATTTAAAACAAATTAGATGATTACTTCTAGGACTACTTTAAAATATAAAAGGGAAGATTGCAGAAAAATGCATAATACAATCGGATGTTCTCTTATTAACCTTTCATTAACGTCAGTCAATATTTGAAATAAAGTCCAACCTTAATCTGATCGGCTACACAACCAATTGGTCACAAAAACAGAAAAATTGGGCGCCCCAACACAGTAAATTGCTTTGGATGGCATTTCAAAGAACAATGTCTATGCGTGAAGTAAATATAAAAATAATGGATATTAATGTTACTAAATGTTACTAAATAAGGAAATCCAAAAATGACATTTTCAGGATGGTTTCCAGACTATAATCTCACCAAAGATTTGGGCAGAGCCAGGATATCATTCCCCACCACCACCCCAATTTTTTTTTTTATTATTAAAAGAGTATACTAACATCTACTGTTGTTTACTATCAATTAATTTGATCTCTGCTACCTGTGACCCACTAAAATAGCTCATTATGTTGTATGTTGCTCTACATGATTTTAAACATGTTCAAGTTAATATATCTGCCCATTTCTACATGTAAAATGTATACTATGTACATACAAATATAAATATTACCAGTGTGAGAGTCTTCTATGGCTAACAACTGGTTGGATTTATTTATTGTAGGCTGAGATTGTAGATTGAGATCTTTCATAGCCTTAGAAAAGCTTTTATTTAGTCCCTGATAATCTTAACCAATCAAGCAACCAGCTGCTGTAACTGTGTATACTTGTTCTGTGTAACAGGGCAAATATGTTGAAAGTAATAATTGAGTAGTAAAATATTGGTTTATAAAATATTTTATGAAGTTGACAGACTTTCATGTTTTGTTGTGTGGGCACAAAACCTGAACAAAGTGAAGAAGCGTTAATTTAAAATATATTTGACGAAAATATATTTCTTGTCGTGGAAACGTTTTAAATTTTTATGATTTAAAAAAATATATAACAAAGTCTTAACGTTTGGGAGCTAAGCATATTAAAGTTGACAATAAAAGAAAAGGCATAACATGGCAGATTCCACACGCTCTCTCTAATAAGCCAGAAAAATTTGGATTCCATTGTCTCTGACAGAATTTTGATAAACTGTCGAATGGAGCAGGGCGCCTTGTGGAAAGTGTCAAGTTTCTGAGAGGCCTTGGACAGAACTGTCTACATTCCAGACATCACATATAACGATATAAATAATCATCTGATTCATGCCTTGCCTTTATTCAGAAAGGTTAACATTGACTTAAGGCCATTTATTAGAAGGGGTTAGGTGCAGGTCACAACTGAAAGTTGTTATTAGAGTATAGAAGTGTCTCTTCTCTCTCAGAATCATGTCCAAATTGCCCTTATCCGTCAAATGCCATGTTTTAAACACATTTAACCCTCCTAAGGCAAACCTGTAAACCTGTGGTTTGGTTCGGGGAGACAGCTAGGAATATTACAGAAAATGTACTCATCTCAAGCCAAAGACGAGCTGAAGGGCAGAACAGCGTCTGTGCTTGTGGAGTACCATCACTCTCATTTGTTTTTAATAAAAGGACAGCATTGTCAGTGCACCGTGGATGCACATTTGTTGTTTTGGGGCCCGTCTGCGGTGCACTGAGAGCCTCCAGGCGACACTCTCCCCGTTGTTTAGATTGGATCTCTTCCTAGGCGGAAATGTTGCCCCCACAGCGAGCCATGACCGCATCGTGAAGACACACTGCCCCCAGGCCACGGCGAGGAACAGCCTGCTGGGTCAGCTATGAAGGAGCTACAGCGACAAGCCAAGCAAGCATGTTTCCGTTCAAGAGGACGTATATTGTTGTCATACGAGTTTAGGCGCCAAGATGTCCCCCTTGAGACAAAGACAGAAGCAGGGTGAGGTCAGGACTTTAAATCCTCAATTTATTTTGCACAGTATGCCAGGCCGGTTGTTGGAACTGTGTCACAGCGGTGGACAAGGACTGCAAAGTTTATTTTGAGTGCACTTTACTCCCAGCACGACATACACTGTGATGTGTTCTGACGCCTGAGCTTTGAAAAGGTTAGACAATTACATGAAATGAGCAATGAACATTTGGAAAGCATAGTGTGCAGGACAGTTCAAAAGAACGCTACGCTACAATTTAGATTTTTGTTTCCCTGAAGCTTCCATTTAAATGCTGGCAATTGTCAACGTTCCAAGCACAAATGAATGGCGGAGAAGGTGGCATTGTTTTGAGGATAATTGGGTGTGGAAACAAAGAGCTTACACCACAATGATGAATGTGGATTCTCTTATTTTCATTGAACAACATGGCAACAGGCAAGCATGGTCTGACCCACTTAAGACCTGTATGAAGGTGATATATGGGCCATGTTGCAGAGCCAGGGGACGGCACTATGAGAGGCTATGGTATGAGAAGAAGCTACTGGGATTTCCCTCTTACATTTAATTGGAGAAGTTTATTGTCAGGGGTAATTATCGCGTCAATCATGGTTTTCCTCCTCGCAGCGAATTTCTTAAACTGACGCAATGATCGGCCTGTTGAACTAGTCTACCTACAATGTGTCACTACCAAGACAAGGCTACAGAGTTGTAGTATGCAAATAGCAGCAGTTTTTTTTTAAACACCCCATCAACTGCATCAGCAAGCAATGCTTAGAAACGTGAGAAACTGAAATAAAATAAAGGATACTTTTTATATATACAGTATATATCTATTTTTTGTCTTACTATCTAACCTATAAAATATAGCAAACACTTTGATCCAACGTGACTTGTAGTGAGTTCAATTAACTAAGGAGCAGGTAAGGACATCTTACTCAAGGGTGCCTACAGGTAGGGTGGGAATGTTTGTGGATAAAACCCACACTGTTTCAGTGGTGTATCCTTAATTAATTTAATATAAGCGGTGCAGCTTATCACTTCAGATGACATTTGTGCCAACGACAACAACCTTATTTAATGCTCATTGATATTTTCAAACGTGCGACAACAAAGATCAATGGCTCGTAATTGCAAACACACTCTGGTTCACACATTCATCTATTTACCGACAGAGAGGGGGAAACCTAGCGCATATTTGAGGTCAAACTGTAATGCGGTTGCTATGTTTGGCCCGTTTGGATCAGCTGGGATTTGGGAGGTCCACATCTGGTCCCTGGGAGTCAATGATACATGATGCCTATATGGATACAGGGTAATTGCCAGTTACGTGGCAGAACATGACAAATTGCCTCCGCCATAAAAAGGTCCCCCAAGTGAAGCATGCGACCGTGAGGTCACAATCAGGTTAAGAGCGTGATAGGCTGTTGACCTTGACTACCCATTCTTTCCTTTCTGCACATGAAAACGGTTGGCAGGGGAATATGGGAGACAGAGTGAATGCCCATTTCCACGTTGATCACAGTACTTCTAGTATATAAGCACGCAACCCACATAAACCTTAATGCACATGTAATCAACTATATTGTGTAAGTAGCAACTGCACAGGTTCACAATTCCAGTGATTAATGAGTCCAGATTATGGCAATTTTCTTTGCAGCACTGGCTGGTTCAATAGCTATATATATATATAAGAATAAAACACAACTTCTACACTACTCTCAGGGCCGAACGCCCTACCCAAAGAATGCTGATAAAGATGCCGTTAAAGCATTTACACACATTTTACAAAAGCATTTTTGTCCTTTCCTACACTCAATGTTTTCTGAAAAATCAATGAATCTATTAAATATAGCTGCATTCAGTTCAACCTTTAAAACAAGAAATGCAAACTGTCAGCATTTGACTCAAACAGAATGGCATGGCCTTTACAATGAGCCATCAGTATTTCATTTGTCCACATCAAATTGCCATAATTGCTTTGAAAGCTCAGATTTGTTCTGCCATATCTCAATAGGTGCATGTGCATGGATGAACACTTGCTTACTCCCTTGATCCTAAGTTGCCTTGGTCCCTCCACTATATTCTGTCCGGTAATGGCTGCTGCTATTTTAAACAAACCATGGGGGATGCATCTATTTTGCATTAAACCATTTCAGTTTGACAACTCTCCCTGGGCTCCTGACAAATTCAACTTTCAGCGGCACGGTTGGATAGTGGATAGCCGGACATATTGGACAACAGCGCTATTGGATATATCATACGCGATAGTGTTTATAAACACGTTGAGATGTGTTTAGAATGTATTTATTCCAAAGGCATTGCTTACTTTGTCCTTTTAACGACGTGTGTGACAAGCAAAGAGAGGACAAACACAGGGAGGAGAAAGATATTCACACCATTGACGTGCCCTATTCCGGTTAAATACAGCCGAAATAAGGTGATGTCTTTGAAAGCCAGTCCTCATTTTTACTGTCTAAAAATACCTCACCTCTCTTTACCGTTAGTGTAGAAAAAAATACTTCCACTGAGCTCTTATGGGTGCAAGAGGCAATTATTTGGAGATCGCTGTGATGTTGGAAAGACGGCTGTTAATTACCTTTGCTTCTTGGCTTTCATTTGTTCAGACCCTTTATGGGCTAATTAATTATGAAACAATGCACAGGTGATTCATCTGCGAGCGCACAAATGTTTGAACCTTGACTCTCACTCTCTCTCTCTCTCTCTCTCTCTCGTCCACGGAACCCATCAGACGCCTCTTTAGCGTGTGTATCTGCATAATGTACAGGAGCGGGAGAAATGTAATGGAACTTCTAAATGACGGGTGCAGTGTTTGGGGGGGGGGGGCTCTTTTGAGACACCAACATTACCGGCTCTTGAGCAACAGAAAAAGCCCTTCAATTGTGGGGAAATTAAAACTATCAAAGAGCTGCTCATCTGCGACGCGGCGACCACCTTGACTACCAGCTGTGGGGTTGAAGCTGCAAGGCCTACATGACGATAGAGCCGTCTGTAAGACAAATAAAGCCAGTTGCAGCTGTCTGCCCTCGTGAACCAGACGCAGGAGCGCTAGCGGGTTTCCTCTCTCCGTCATCTGTCGCAGGGTATAAAAGCCGAGCGTGCAAACTATCAGGAAGATGATGTGTCCCTGGAGACACGGACGCCTGGGGAGAGAGGCAGCTCTAAATCATCAGGGACCCACTTCTCTGGCATTTCCCTCATTGTTTGGGGACGCAAACCTGTTATTTTTGAGGTATGTGGCGCCCCTAGCCCTAGCACACAGCTCAACGGCGTCTCAAAAGGCGACATTGTATTAGAGTTGAGACAGAGCTTCCACTGTGTGTGCTTCGTCGTCAATTAATCATCCTTAAGTTTTTATTAAATTCGTCATATTAATTATAGGACTTTGTGATCTTGCTCTAGGAAAGGCACTTCTGACAGTGGGGACAAAAGTTATTTTACAATTTAGACTGTCGGGGTGAAACACATGACCACATTTTTCAGGGTCACAAGTTAGCTATCTGAGTTTTCATTCAAATCTGCTCCTTAACTATTATATTAATATGTCACCTGAGATTAATGTGTTTTACCATCTCACACAAAATCACAAACGAGATGCTACACTGGAATTGGATGTGCAGGTGCACCATTTGATTTTCATGGAATTGCCCTTGTGGTTGAATACAGTATTACAAAAATGTTCTCTACATTCTCTGCCCTTCTATTTCTGTCTTGCTATTACTCCGAACAGCACCCTGCACACTTATGTGGACAGTATAGTTTCAAAAAATAAACAGCTGGATGGTGCTGAAAATACAGGGCTCTCGGAGCGCAATTCAGGAGTGTATATAATAGCGTCTGGCTAAATAAACTAGCGTGCTGAACACACACACACACACACACACACAAATGGAATCCAGTGGTATCCATGTGGTCTTTCTAAAAACACATCATGTGGGCTGAACATGCATGAGAGGAGAATGACAGAAGGAATCCATCTTCAGTCTTCTCAACCCTCCATTATATCTGGGCTGTGCAGAGCAGCCTGAGAAGCATCATTTGCAGCAAGGCGGCTAAGAAACTAAGAGAGAGAGTGAGAGAGAGAGAGCGAGGGAGGGAGAGACACAGAGAGAGAGAGAGTGAGAGTGAGGGAGGGAGAGGCAGAGGGAGAGACAGAGTGAGAGAGAGAGGGGAGGGCAGTAGTGTTTATAGAAAGCACACATGCAGGGATTGTGTTTTAAAATTCAGAATCAATCGACGGGTGACTTAACCTCGTTGACCAGCGATTGTGTGGGTGGGTGGGAAGTGTGGGGCAGGGTGGGCGTCATTGTGGATGAGCGATGTGTTCTCCTCCTCGGGTCACAGCGATAACGTGCAGGCAGACCCACACAATAGACACCCAGAGCTTCTCTCAGACGCCTCGCCTCCTAAAACACTGATAGTCCAGCTCGCCGCCGGGAGGTGCCCTCAACGTATGGCGCATTGTTGAGGTGGGGTGGTGACATCTATTATTCATCCTATCCTGTTTCTGGAGAACAACCTTGTTCTCCAGTCGACTTGCATAAAGGGTGCACGAAGGGTGAAATGAAGAGAGGGGAAGAAACAAATTGTTTACTTGGCTCCAACCGCGGTGTCCATAAAAAGGTACAAGGATTCAACATTAACAGCTGAAAGAGAGCAGCTCCATGATGAGAAGGGGAAGTGCATGCAGCAGAAGAGAAATGGCTGCATTTGAAGGACTGCATCAATGGCCCTCGCAGCTGATATTAAGCCTCCGTGAAGGAGTCTGCATATCTGCCAGCGCTTATGCATCGCAGAGGTCACGAACCTCATCTTGACTTTTTTCCCCCACCAGCTTTCTGAGGCTCTCGAAGCTCTTCGGCGCTCCGTGTGAACTCCAAGAGATGGATGGACGGCCTGCTTTTGGAAACGCAACCCTGTGGATTTCAAGGTTGCGGAAGTGAAATGGTTCAAATGTTGCTTCCCTTTTCCCCCATTTGCTTCTTCCTGGGCCTCTCGTCTATTCCTTATCCCCTTATCTTATCCCTTCTTCACATTCTGGCATCTGTGTGTGGATTGGATACGTCTTCAGACACATATGGAGTCCCAGAGTTTTGATAGCTGATTAAAGAATTGATCGGGGGGCTCAGAAGGCAATTATCAACATAGAGTGTCAGTGCATATCAATGAGACAGTGAGGACTATTATGCAATGGATAGGGGTGAAAACATGCTCGCAGGCACACGCACACACCGCTGGAATTTTGCTCATATTCTTCACTGTAAGGTGGCTTTGACAGGAGAAAATCCTGCTTTGAAAAGACAGATTTCTCTTTCTCTCACTTTGACTCTTCTGTGTTCCCCCGCCCTCCCCAGCCATATTTGTATCTATCTCCGTAACGTTATGCTTAAAGCCCCGACCGCGCTAGCTGGTGTTAGCTTTCCTGGGAAAAGCTCAGGAGCAGTTGGGGGCTAATAATGGGCCAGCGAGGCAAGGCAGCACCTTGCTGGGGCCTCTTCGCCAGAGCCTTCTCTCAGTACACTGGTTGACTTGGAAAAGACCAATTAATATTCCTACGTCTTTGGTGTTATATGCGCGGATCACGTGGATCCCACTGGTTGCCATCTCCCCACTCACACAAGTCAGATAATTACCTATTTAGATGTTGCTGAGGAGCTGAAAGCACGCATGCGTGTGGTGTGCGTGTGTGTGCGCGTGCATGTGTTGGCCCACTGCCACAGCTTGTGAAACGAGTCGGCATGAAGTGGATGTGACAGTTTGAGTTAGCGACAGAGGACGCCTGCCCGCCGAGAGAGACAGAGAGACAGAGAGAGACGCGGGATGTCGCGTTTAACTAACGAGGCTGGAGAATCACGGACCGCGCACAAACCCGCAGTGAACCAGCTCCCGCCTTCAATAGTCTGCATTTTTAGCACGGTTTTTCTCTTTTCTTTTGCTGTTAAAGCAGCCCACCGATTCCATTCAAGCGTTTGATAATTACCGGAGATCCAATTAAGAGGCGTCATATATTCTGACAGATAATGGAGGCAGAGGAGAGGAGGCAAGCAGGGGTGAAGAGCTTTTCAGAAAGGTCGGCTGAGTCACTGCTGTTGTTGACCCCCCTCCACTAAACCACCCACCTGCCCACACCCCTTACATCTCAATCAGGGGAGGGAGGAAACGTGGCTATTACTCATTAGCCAGATATCCAGCCGCTGCCTCCCCTCTGGCACACTCTCTCTGATCCTTTAGACCTCGTCCAACCTCTCTCTGCTCTGGCTACCCCACCTCACTGTGTGGACGGAGGTTGGCTGACGGCACTGAGATAGGCTGCCAGCTGCCCTGCGGCGCCCCCCTTCCCTCCCCCTTCTCCTCCTTACAAGACGCGCGCGCGCGCGCGAGTACACCTCCTCCGAGCTCGGCCGCCTTCTCCTGTTCTACTCCACCAATTCTGTCAAGACATTTCTGAACAGAGGCGAGGCTATACTCTCGACGCTAAAAGCGAAAGGGGGCGTGAGTCGCCGTTCTCGCGTGCACGCGCATGTGCGCTGGCAGGCAGGCGCACAAAAGAGCGGCAGAGCTGATATTGAGTTCCTTATTCTCTGCGAGTGGACTCCAGCTGTGAACGAAGGGTGCATGGCCAGCCCCGCTGTCCGTCATGTAGCGATGTAGCCACTCAAGCCATAGGCTAGGCTATTATGTCTGGCCAGGAACCACGGGGACAAGATTCCACGCTGTCACGCACACACAGATGGATAGGTGCCATTTGGACTCTTCCTTTATTTCCTGTCACGGAGGAAAGCAGGGGTTTACTCCTAATATAATAATTCGCTCATATAATTATTCATTTATTCAAGCACGATTTAGTGTGTGTGCGTGTGTGTGTGTGTGTGGGAGGGGGGAATGGGAGTCTTTGTTTTCTGTTCTAGTAATGAGACGGTGCCACTAAAATTAATTTGCTGTCCGCTGCACAGCACAGCAGCACTTAACCAGGAATCTGATCTATCCCTAGATGGCAGTAGTAAGTCAGACATTAGTAAGTTATACTGCCAGCCATTGAACAACTGTGTGTGTGCGCGCGCATGCGTGCGTGCGTGCGTGTGCGAGTCTGCAAGCGAGAGCTCTTGGCATGTGCACTATACAATGAACGCCACTTAACAAGACTGCAACAATGGACTGGTCAATGTATTGTCTATATTTTATTATAATATTAGCATTAACATTTAACATTAACATCAAGAATAAAACATACATTAAAAGTCCATGTCTGTCTGTCATAAATTAAATTACATTTTATAGTCTAGTAATATGCATTTTCAGATTAAATAAATAAATAAATAAATAAATAAATAAATAAATATATAATTAATAAATCTGAATGCAGTGGCTCATTCAGAAGGCTACAAAACAGTCTGTTTGAGACTGTTTGAGAAAACAACCAAACATGCCATTGTTTTATTGATGGTCAGCAGTGTGGTTGAACACTCCTAAATCAATTTGATGGTGTTTTATCACAACAGCTTGTCATTGGCTACGCGCCGAAGCATGGCCCGGGGGGGGGGGGGGGGGGGGGGGGGGGGGGGGGGGGGGGGGGCGGGCGGGCCGGCGGGGGGGGCGC
>JAODUE010046361.1:0-17156 GCA_027564755.1 Amblyopsis hoosieri | reverse complement strand
TGTCATGTAGGTGGACATGTAGGTAGACAGGTCATGTAGGTAGGTGGACATGTCATGTAGGTGGACATGTAGGTAGACAGGTCATGTAGGTAGGTAGACATGTCATGTAGGTGGACATGTAGGTAGACAGGTCATGTAGGTAGACAGGTCATGTAGGTAGGTAGACATGTCATGTAGGTAGACGTGTCATGTAGGTGGACATGTAGGTAGACAGGTCATGTAAGTAGGTAGACATGTCATGTAGGTGGACATGTAGGTAGACAGGTCATGTAGGTCGACATGTAGGTAGACAGATCGTGTAGGTAGACAGGTCATGTAGGTAGACATGTAGGTCGACAGGTCATATAGGTGGACATGTCATGTAGGTAGACAGGTCATGTAGGTAGACAGGTAGGTAGACAGATCGTGTAGGTAGACAGGTCATGTAGGTGGACATGTAGGTAGACAGGTCATATAGGTGGACATGTCATGTAGGTAGACAGGTCATGTAGGTAGACAGGTAGGTAGACAGGTCATGTAGGTAGACAGGTCATACACCAGCAATTGTAAGCAAACAACATTCTGACAGCATCACTTCCTCCATCTTCAAAATAATTGCTTTACAGCCTAAACCATAGAAAGATGATATGCACCTTTGAGCAAGAAGTTTGACACCTGCCTGCTCCTGGGAACACCTGGGGTTATAGTTAAAAGCCTGTGCTAAATGACCTCATTGTATAATCTCTGCTTTGGGGAAATTTACCTTAAGCAAACATGATCAACCAGGTAATAAGTAATGGATTTGTTTACTTAACGGCGACTGTGTGTTTGTACCTAAAGGTGTACTCCTTGATTGTGTTCCAGCCCACACACAGCTCACTGTTTATGTTTAAGCATACACGGAGGAGTGTGCCTTTGCTTGTGCGTGTGTTATAGACACATTTACTGTTTGCAAACAGTGATGACGTACAGAACATACACACAGCAGCTTTTGACAATTGCCCCAAGGGGACAAATAAAGGGTTGAAGTGAACGCTTCTAGGCGTGCTTCGGTTCTTTTGTTAGCAGACGAAAGTACAAGGTGTCGTGCCAGAATGTGTACGTCTGCCGAAAACTGACCCATCTAATGCAAAAGTGCATTAGATGCCATTTTTATCCCACTTTGAAGATATTTAAACTGGTAAAGAAAAGACGGGAAAAATGACACATAGCAGGTGAAACGATGTTGTCATGAGGATAATTGTAAAAGTGATGATTTATTTTATATATGGGGCTTAACGAGACTTCATCAGACATATAGTTGATTCATCTCATTGGTTTTTACTTTGTTCAGCACTTTGGTCAACCACGGTTGTTTTTAAAAATGTGCCATATAAATAAAATTGACATTGACATGTAAGCAGTAAATGGTTCTATATGCGGCCCGTGGCTCCTCCCACTAAACTGCTAAGCTCCTCCCACAGCTGGAGGTTCTGTGTTCAGTCAACATTCTCCAGTTCATCTTCATCGCTCTGAGGCTTGACCGCATCATCAACTGGCCCTGGCTGGTGAGAGCGCGCACACACACGCACACACACACACACAATCAACTGTTAGATTGTTTATTTGGATGTAGTTACATGTTTAACAAGCTGTGCGATGGTGGATGAGGTCATATTTGTAACAATATGCAGTACACCCGCGCCCTCTAGTGGACAGATGTGTGCATGTAATCTCAAGTGGTCACGGTAGTGTTGCCTGTGTAACTGACATGGTGGTGATGCAGTGTGGTCCTCCTGCCACCAGGTGGTGTGGTCACGGTAGTGTTGCCTGTGTAACTAACATGGTGGTGATGCAGTGTGGTCCTCCTGCCACCAGGTGGTGTGGTCACGGTAGTGTTGCCTGTGTAACTAACATGGTGGTGATGCAGTGTGGTCCTCCTGCCACCAGGTGGTGTGGTCACGGTAGTGTTGCCTGTGTAACTGACATGGTGGTGATGCAGTGTGGTCCTCCTGCCACCAGGTGGTGTGTGTGCCCCTGTGGATCCTCATGTCCTTCCTTTGCCTGGTGGTGCTCTACTACATCATCTGGTCCGTGCTGTTCCTGCGCTCCATCGACATCATCGCCGAGCAGCGGCGCACCCACATCACCATGGCGATCAGTTGGATGACCATTGTGGTGCCACTGCTCACCTTCGAGGTGGGGGGGGGCGCAGCACGCACACACACATCTATACTGTGTGTACTTACACACACACACACACACACACACACACACACACTGTACGTGCACGCATGCTGTCACACACACAAACGCTCACTTAATGCAGAGGGAAATGGTCTGTCATTTACACATCTCTTCCCCCCCCTCCCCTCCTCCCTCCAGATCCTCCTGGTCCACAAGCTAGACGGCCACAACAGCCTGAGCTACTCCTCGGTGTTCGTGCCCCTGTGGCTCTCCCTGCTCACCCTCATGGCCACCACCTTCGGACAGAAGGGAGGCAACCACTGTGAGTTATGATTAGGCTGCTAGGTGGGCTGGCCTGCTGTGATTGGCTGCTAGGTGGGCTGGCCTGCTGTGATTGGCTGCTAGGTGGGCTGGCCTGTTGTGATTGGCTGCTAGCTGGGCTGGCCTGCTGTGATTGGCTGCTAGGTGGGCTGGCCTGTTGTGATTGGCTGCTAGGTGGGCTGGCCTGTTGTGATTGATTGACAGCCCCTTGTGCTTGAAGGGAGGAGAGGTGTTGCTTGTTTTGAGCTAGTTCAGATAACAAGCTTTCTCCAGAATGACTATACCTTTTAGCATGTCTTCTTTTGAGGGCATTCTTACTTAACCATGTTCCACATATGCCTACAGCTTTTTACACTGGACAGGGAACGTTAAAGTGTCTATTCCCGACATGGAAAGACAAGGAATTAGACTTTCTCTCCCCGAGTAAAATCATGGAATATCAGGGAATTTTTTGGTGACTGGATGTGGTATTACTTTGGGCATCTGCTAGCAGCTCTTGAAACTATTAAATGTCTGAATTGTTTACCTGAGTAGTACCGTCGACGAAATTAATGATCACATTAATTTCATATGATCACACTGGTGGCCTTTATTTACGTTTAAAAGTCTGAATTCACACAACCTATAATAGTCAGTGAAAGGTCAAGGAAAGGTCATGGGAAAAGTCAGTTAAAAGTCAGCGAATGTGACTTGAACCCCGGTGTATATCATGTTACAACCCCTCCTCCTGCCTCCTCCAGGGTGGTTCGGCATCCGCAAGGACTTCTGCCACTTCCTGCTGGAGCTCCTCCCCTTCCTGCGGGAGTACGGCAACGTGTCGTACGACCTGCGGCGCGGCGAGGACACAGAGGCGGCCGAGGACACGCCCGCGCCCGAGCCGCCTCCTCCACCGCCGGCCAAGATGGCCCACGTGTTCCACAAGAAGACGGGCGTGGTCGTCACGCAGAGCCCCGGCCGCCACCTGGCCCCGCCGCCCACGCTCTGCATCCACATGCCCGACTAGCCTGGGGCCTGGGTCTGGGCCTGGGGTCTGGGGCTGGACCGGAGCCAAGATTGCGTGGGCTGGGGGTCCAAGATGGCCGCCCCACGGTTGACGGATGGACAGATGAACAGACTCCGCGGGGGGGGTGGGGGAAACCCCCTTCTGCCCGGTTCTGGGTCTGGGCTGCGCAGGAAGCAGTTGGACTTCTCACACAAACTGTAAAGTGACTGAAAGGACAACAATATGCATACCGGTCTCCCTTTTTAGTTATTCTTCATTCTTATTATTTTTATCATTATTATTATTACAAAGCACATGTGGGGCAGAGCGGCCCCTAGAGGAGCTCCCGGGACTCTCCGAGATCTTCTCTGGTCTGATGCAGGCGGGCGGTGGATTGGGAGGTTGGGAGTTAGGGCGGGGGTTAAAAGTTCAGAAGAGCATTACAGGACCATTGAGCGCGTCTGCCCTCCCTACACACACACACACACACACACACACGCACACCGTTTTAGACGAGGTGGGCAATATAATAATAATGTTTAAACTGTTTTAGCACTTTCTGGGCGGCTTCTCGGCGGAGAGAGGAGCTGTCGATGTAAATTAATGTAGCAGAGGTGGGCGAGATGGGGACCTTGTGGAGTGGGATTACAGACCTGCGTTCTGGGACAGTCCTGGGCCAAAAGTTGTTGTCTATCACCTTCTCAGGCCTGTGCGTTCGCACCTTGGACCAGGTAGTCTGGGCTGGGCTTCCGTGCACTAGCCCGGGAATGCTACGCTGTCGTCCCTGTGCAGTGTGGCGTTGCCAAATGTGTTAGGTGTGACTGAGTTTGGTTGGTTGGTTGTTTTCCACACTGAGATGTTTCCACATGTTAAAGTCATGACTTGGATCAATTCTTTACAGCCTTTTGTTGTTGCTGCTTTGTGTAGAACAAGCTTTCAGGGGGTTTGGCTATTTAAGGGTAGATTTCACAGACATGGATTAAACCTAGTCTCAGACTAAGAACTGTTTTCATGGGAGATCTTGAATTCATTTTTAGTTTTAGTTTTGGACTACAGGCTTTATCCATGTCTGTGAAACCGACCCTAAACTTGTATCCTAAATTAGTCCACAGTGCTAAGCCCTATGTTGTACATTCTTGAGCCCTTTTCCACTTAATAAACTGGCCTCCATCTTTGTTTTCTCAGCCAGTTTCTCTCTCTGGTGAAGGGATGTGAGGTGTTTATCACTTGTGTGATAGTCCTTTGGTCTGACCTGCTTACCCTCTGTTGTAACCGTTGGCAACTACTTCAGGAACATTCCTTGGCAGTTATCCGTTGAGGGCCACATTTACGTTACTGTGATTCACCGGACAGGCTATAATGAAGATATTGTATAATATTAAATATAGTTGGCGTAAGTCTGCATATGCGGGTGTGTGTGTATATGTGGAAGCTGGGGTTTGATTCTCTCATAAAGAGGCATAAATGGGGTCATCGTTTTTCTTGTTTTCCCTCATAAAATTAATACCTTCTTTTGTAGTTAAACTGTCCAGCGAATTACAGATATTAATCTCAGATCAAAACGCAGACATACAACCACATCCTTGGTATGTCTACAGCGTGAACGATACAAATAAACAATGTTTTAGGTTGAGTTCGTGTGGCTCTATTTCATTATCAATAAAACCATGTAATGACTGTTGAAACAGACCAGTGTTTTGTTTTGGTAATTAGGCTGTAATTCAACAAACCAATGAACCTAATGCAGTTACTGTGAAATATTTATTTGCCACACTATATTTACTGAGGCTTTTGTCACTTGTAATAATTTTAAGAATGGTGCTTAAAAGTAAACTGATGCTGCCATCTAGTGGCAACCAGCATGTAATACACAACTAGAAACTTTCAATATTGGACGGCTTACCTCAGTTTACCTTACTGGACAGCTTTTCCTCATGCATCTATTGCACGTTTCAAATTTTGGGAGCAGAATTCGATTAATTTGCTCCAATTTTAAATTGTGATTCTAAATATGAAACGCAAACCATTTCTGCCATCTAGTGGCATCCAACTGCACAACTACAAACCAGATCGGTTACCAGTGTGTAAATCAGACCAGAGGGCTGGCCATACTAAATAACAACCTTTATTGGAACATCAAATGAACATAAATAACTTCATACAAACCACTGGAGCATCTTGAACGTCAACAAGTGACATCACACGTGACCGAACAGGTTCTCAACATACAAATACCACTGCTATATTAATATTTACAGTTTCCGGAAAGGGAGATGATGGTGGGCGGTCCAGGAGATGTATATCATGTGTGTAGGAGACTTTATGAGCAAGTGTGGGTGTTACATAATGAGAGTTAGCTTGTATGTGTTCGCGTTACATTAACAGTTTGAGGTAGTAAGTTAAACAATATAAAAGGAGGTTGTGTGTGACGGCTCCAGGCGTTAGTGTAGATGGTAGGTGTGTGTGTGTGTGTGTGTGTGTGTGTGTGTGTCTATGACAATGCTCCGCGTGTACAGTACAGCTGGTAGACTGTTCTGCTCAGTGCAGGGCCCAAGTTCCTGGTGAAGACGGACAGGAACACAGGGATTGTTCACTCCGCTTGTCAAAGCAACACCAGGTCTGACATTTAATGTTTGCACATTACTTCATATGATGTTTAAACGTATCGAAACAAACCTCTGGAATTTTCCGCATTTGATAGCGGACAACAGCTTCTCCTTCTCCGTTTCACTGGAACACCGGTCGTAGGCTGAGAAAAGACTGAGAGAGAGAGAGAGAGAGAGAGATATTAAGTCCCGGACACACTGCAAGCGATCCGCTTGCCGCATTGTATCTGAAAATGAGTGGCTTGTTTACATTCCAGGCTCTGGTTGTCTAGGGAACCCTCTGGTATATTTCCCGCTCTGAATGTGTCAGTCAATCTGTCAGTCAACGGCGTTCCGTAGCTCCCGTTAACCTCATTGATGTTCTGTTGTCCCTTACCGCTGCTGGTCGCTTGCAGTGCGGCCCGGGACTTTACATGTCACTCTGAGCTGTGTGGCAATGTGTGCATTTTACCTGCAGGGGGTGCTGTAGAGCTCCAGTATGGCGGCTGCTTTGTCTCCGGAGAGACCGCTGATCTGCATCAGCTGCCTGGCGAACAGCTCTCTGACAGTCTGGCTCTGTCACACACACACACACACACACACACACACACACACACACACACACACACACACACACACACACACACACACACACCTTGTTCTTGAGCGCTCCGTGGCTGAACTAAGTGACACATGCACACGTGCGTGCACGCGCGTACACTGAGCTACGAGAGAGACGAACACACATTCCTAATGATGTAGTGCTGGAAACACACACGCACACACACACGCACACACACACACACACACACACACCTTGTTCTTCAGCGCTCCGTGGTTGAACTCGGAGAAAGACATGAGAGAACAGGAGACTCCACCTCCTCTCTCCTCCACCGCCCCTCCATCTCCCTCCAGCTCTCTGGAACGGCAGACCAGCGTACAGTTCTGAGGGAGAGAGAGAGAGAGAGAGAGAGAGAGAGAGAGAGAGGGGGATTTGGATGTGTAGTTATGTAGCAAAGTTTTGCGAAGATCCTTCGTTTGGTTTCAGAGGTGGAGCATTTTAAATGTCTACTAAGCACTAAATGATGGTTCCATCATGGCTACTAACTACAACACAACACAACTACCCTGCTCTAGGACAGGGTTGTTGTGTTGTGTTGTAGTTATGATGGCGTATGACCTAGTCAGCCATTAACATGTGATGACTTGAAGTCTCTGGATAACATTGACTGTTAAATCTGGCATGCTGTATGTAAAGATGCACACAGTGTGTGTGTGTGCGCGTATGTGTGTGTGTGTTACCTGGTACAATCTAGCAAGGTGTCTGGTCATGACAGTGAGGTAGCCTGCAGATTCCTTCACATCCTGGACTCTCTTGACGAAGAACCCGTCCACCACCTGTGACGCACACATGCGCCCATTTACACACACACACACCCACACGTGCGCGGTATGTTCAGGCGCAGGTTAGATTGTTAACCTACGTTGAATACACATCTTAATGTATCAAATGAGAAAAGAAGCATCCTTTAGCGTACTCACATAAGTGACATTATGTTAATAAGTGACATTTTATTCTACTTTAATTATCAATATGATTAATGTCATCTCAGAGAGACCAGCAGTCACAGGAAGTCACCCTGATAGGCTGATAGTCTGCAGCCTGGGTCTCTATGGTGTGAGTCTACCTGTGTGTTGACGATGGCTTGCTGCAGTGTACTTTCAGGAATGCTGAGGCGCGAGGCTGCAGTTCCACACTCCTCCACTAGGTAGATGGGCTTCTTCAGGCCACACCGCTTCAGGCGAAACTGACAGACGCACGCACGCACACACACGCACGCACACACGCAACACACACACGCACAAACACGCACGCGTTATGTGTGAATAGCGGGCAGGATAGTTGTACAGTATATGTATACTAATTAATGTAACCATCTCAAATTGCATTTCGAGACAATATTCAAATTTGTAATTTTCAATTCAGTGTTGAGAAACCTGGCCAGAGGCTCTGACATTGCACGACGATTTTTGGAAGGAGGGAGGCGACTTTTCCCCCGATGGAGCCTCTCCGTGACCTCTGACCTTGACGGGACACGACACGTGCAAACACACACACACACCTTCTGCTCTCTGAAGCGGCCGTCGATGATGCTGCCACACAGGTCGTCCATCCTCTTCCTCTCCACGATGTAGTCCAACACAAGCTCCCTGCCAGAGGGGGCACGCCCTGCACACACATACACACACACACACACACACACACACGCTAATGGGGGAACTCCCTGCACACACACACACACATATACACATGCTAGAGGGGGCACGCCCTGCGCACACACATACACACACACACACGCACAAACATACACACACACACACACACACACACACACACACACACACACACACACACACACACACACACAGAGCTAGCTAGAGAACTGCCACCCTTCTATTGCTAACATACAGTCTACAATACCGCATCTCAGCCACTAGAGGGCTCCCTCTACCATTTAAAGTGGATTTAATGCCAAGAGGTTCACCTCACTCACTGTGTTACAATTATATTTAATGGTTAGAGGTTCAACTAAACGTAAGTGTAACTCCAAATGCACTAATAATTACAGAACCACTTTCCAAGCAGTGTACATCTATTGTGCCTTGTGTAACGGAGACTGTTCCTGGGGTCGTCACGGTGATAGACGCATAAACGAGTCGGCCATGACAGTTCGACGGTCAGCTGCCGGACCACCAGGAGATTTGCGTCGCTGACCTTTGACCTTTGATAATCACACCACCGATTATGGTGATAGTCTGAACATAAACACAGTCTGAAAGTGTGGTAAGGTGTGTGTGTGTGTGTGTGTGTGTGTGTGTGTGTGTGTGTGTGTGTGTGTGTGTGTGTGTGTGTGTGAAACCTGGTATGGGCTGGACCTTCTCACGGGCCACCCACAGGAAGTCTCCCACATTCAGTTTCCTAATGTCAAAGGTCACGTTGTTGCTCTCAAGCTCTGTAGCTAGCTCCTGCTTGCGATGACCGCTACCGCTGTGCACACACACACGTAGATGTTTTTATAAACGCACACACAGATTTTTTTTATAAATGCCCACACATAGAAAGTTTAACACACACTGTATGGCAAGCCATTTTTACATTTATTTTCCAAGACTTACTAGTGTCTATTTATTAAATACTAGCATCTATTCCATTAGATAATAGTATCTATTTGAATACATACTAGTATCCATTCATTAGATACTAGTATCTAATGGAATAGATGCTAGTATTTAATAAATCTCTCTGAAGATACTAGTATCTAATGAATGGATACTATTAAGTCTTGGAGAATAAATGTCAAAACGGCTTTCCAATACATACTGTATATAAAAGTTAAAGACTAGACGTTTTTACAAACACACACACACAAAGTACACTTTTTATAAAAGCGAACCTCTGTTAAGAGTAAAACAGCGTACCCGGTTGTTTCTATAAAGTCGACACACAGGACGATCTCGTAGCTCCCCGGTAGAAGACGCCCAGCGTCCGGCCTCGCGCTCGCTGTGGATGAAGCTTGGGCCTTTCCTGGGTCGCTCTGCCCAGCGGGCTCCCTCCTCGCCTGGGCAAGACAGGCTGCTGGCCTGGCACAGCAGTTCATGGCAAAGCTGATCATTTCTATGTATCTAACAGTATATCTAACGTCAAAAGAAATGTACTCTATGTATTGAAGGTGCTATGCACACTAATCTTAGCATATGCAGTTAAGCAGCATGAAAGATAAGTGAAATTAAGCCTTTATTTTAATAATTGGTTCTTATTCCTTATTTTAACTTTTATATATTCTCTACGGTTATCATTTCTGTATTTTCACTTGGAAAGCACGATATGATTGTTATCCCTCACTCTAAAGCACCTTGAGCTGCAACTCTTGCATGACAAGTGCTATACAAATAAAATCTTCTATTATTATTACTATTATTATTATTATTTCATAGAAATATAAAGGGTGCTTGTACCCTCTGGAGGACCAACTACTATTTGTGTGGCAGTTGCACAAACTGGATTATTATTAGTAGAAGAAGAAGAATGATCAGAAGGCTTCCATGACAGTAGGCTGACTTCTTACTGGACTGCCTCAATAGCACAGAAACAGCACTTACCGAGCTGATCAAACTTAATGAGCCATGAAAACAGATGCCTGGAATATAAGTCACATATCCTGCACATCCCACTGTCTCTACTGTAACTAGTGGAAACTACGACTGATAACACAAAATGCTGATGAATCTCCAATCCAAATGCAAAGGTATAAAATAACATGAATTGCCGTGTTATTCCACCGATCACCAAAGGTGTCACTAGAATGCAGACAACCGGGAGTCAGTGGCGTCGGCGCCCGCTCACCGAACCCTCTCCTCCTCCTGCTCCTCTTCGTCCAGCGTGAGGTCCACAACCCCAGGAGCATCGCCTTCATACTCCACCTCCTCCTCCACCTCTCCTTTGCTCCCACTCTCCTCCTCCTCCTCGGTGTCCCTCTCTCCTCTCCTCCCCCGCGCTCCCTCTCCCTCGCCCGCCCCCCGCTGCTCCGGAGGCTCCAGCCTGGCTGCTAAAGCCACGCCCTCCTCGGTCAGACAGTACCTGGAGGAGGGGGGGGGGGGGTATAGAGGTAACAGGTATAGAGGAGACACGTCATATGTATGGTTGTGAATGGAGAACTATGGGAGAATTATGAAATGGCAAATATGGCAGTTGGAGGAAAATAATCCACATTTTAACACATGACATAATCCAAAAGAGCCAATGGACTGCTGTATAACTGCCTTAACCTGTTTAATCCAATCGTGTGGTTGCATTGACGTAAGTCACCTGCCTATACGGCCCTCCTAAATAACTGCCGGGGGCGTTTCAAAGATGGCTGCCGAGTGGCGAGACTTGCCTAGAGGGACTTTGGCTATAGTCAGCCAATTGTAAGATAATAAACTTTGTCATATTCACCAATTATCTCCTTGCATTTAGCTATTTTACCATTCTTTGTGAATGCTGAAAAAAAGAATCTGATACTTCTACACAGCTCTGGATCCCTAAATAGGAACATAAACAATGTGGCGGACACCGCTCACATCAACAAAGCCGTAGCGCTACGCTTTGCTTCATAGTGCGCTTCTATGTGTGGAGTGGATATTGTCTTGATTTTAACTCAAAGTTAGCAAGCATTCTCGATAATGACTGACCTTGCCTTCAAATACATTTAAATTGTGTGTGTGTGTACCTAGCAGGGTTGTGTGTGTGCGTGTGTGTGTGTGTGTGTACCTAGCAGGGTTGTGTGTCTTCAGAAGCAGGCTCTTCTGAATCAGCGTGCTGACGGTAGACCAGGCTGTATATTTACTGCCTAGCTCTGGCTGTACACACACACACACGCACGCACGCACACATACACACATACACAAGCACACATGCGTACACACACAGGCACAATTTCCACAATTCAGTCAAATTTTCTGTCCATTTTTGGCTCCAATATCAATATTTTAAAGTAAAATATTTTACGATATGGGAGTGTGTAATCGTAAATAAATAAATTGTATACACACTTGTTTAGCACGTTTAATTTTAAATGATAATTTAATAATAAAAAAAATCTATATACTTTGTCAGAGTCAAGGCTGTTTGTGTGCGCACATGTGCAAATTTGTGTGTGTGTGTACACTGACCACAGTGAAAGACTTGTCGCAGAGGGGCTGGGCTTGTGTTTGTAGCTCCATTTTAAACATGAATCCTTTGTCTCCTATAATCTGTAACATATGAGACATACGATATAAACATGTCTCATATAATGTGTAACATATGAGACATACATTATAAGCATGTCTCATATAATGTGTAACATATGAGACATACATTATAAGCATGTCTCATATAATATGTAACATATGAGACATACAATATTAACATGTCTCCTGTGGTTTGTGACATATGAGACAGACTGCACAGACAGCCAAGCGCAGGCAACATGAGATAGCGATGACTCAGTCTGCAGTACCTGGGAGCGCCTGTAGAGGGCGAGAAGGACAGCATGGCCACCAGACCTCTTCTGGGGAACGTACTCTCTCTGTTTCCTGCCTTTCTTCTGCTCTCCTTTCGCCTTCCCTTCGCCCTGCGGAATCTTGCTCTGTCACGCACACACACACGCACGTGCACGTGCACACACACACACACACACACTTTATATGTTCACATGTAAAGGGACGTTTTATAACACACACACACACACACACACACATCTACGTACCTTTCTACGGGGAGCCAGGCTGCTGTTGCCAGACTTCCCAGGAGGGGGCGCTGCATTAGGCAGGAAGTGTATGGAAGCGTTTGGACCTGCAGAGAGGAAGACACAGAGAGAGACAGAGACTCTGATTACTATGCAACACATATGATGATGTTTGACTATTTCAAAAAAAATTCTTCGAGTCAAGAAAATCTCAGTATTAGACTGTGAAAATATGTAAACAGTAAGACTACAAACCCCGTGTCACGGAAGGGCTCCTTGCTACTCTGAACACTGCTCTCTCTCACCGTTCTCTCTGTAGTAGCGCTGTAGTCTCTCGTCCAGCATTTTACAGATGCCGTCTCCAAAGTTCTGCAGGATCTTGGCCTCCTTGGCCGTCTGCAGCGGGAGCGGGTATTTGTTCAGGGAGTTTATGGCCTGGAAGAGAGAGGAGAAATACACTTTTCTGGTTAGGGCTAACATTGAATAGCCTGGTGTTACCAGACACAATAGTACCTTCGTGAAGATATAAAGAAGATAGAGAAGATCTGGCCACGCTCCATTGCGAAGTGTTGTCGTTGCCTCCTACCTCTGGTTCATTGTGATTTAAGCTATTGGAGAGTGTTGAACCAAACTGCTTTGATCGCCTCATCTAGCTCTACCATTTATAAACATGTATAAACACAGCTCATCTAGCTCTACCACCATTTATAAACATGTATAAACACACCTCATCTAGCTCTACCATTTATAAACATGTATAAACACACCTCATCTAGCTCTACCATTTATAAACATGTATAAACACACCTCATCTAGCTCTACCATTTATAAATATGTATAAACACACCTCATCTAGCTCCACCATTTATAAACATGTATAAACACACCTCATCTAGCTCTACCACCATTTATAAACATGTATAAACACACCTCATCTAGCTCCACCATTTATAAACATGTATAAACACACCTCATCTAGCTCTACCATTTATAAACATGTATAAACATGCCTCATCTAGCTCCACCATTTATAAACATGTATAAACACACACCTCATCTAGCTCTACCATGTATAAACATGTATAAACACACACCTCATCTAGCTCTACCATTTATAAACATGTATAAACACGCTTGACTTATCTCACTAACCCACCCTGATTGGACCGCCAGCAGGGTGGCTTTGTGAATGTTAATGATTACAGCGTTTCCAGACTACAATCTCAGTTAAATAAATTGAGCTGAGAGCAATAGTTAGGCGGAGTCCGGCTGAAAATGTAATCCTTTATCATGTATGTATTTAAAACCTTTTACTTTAAAGCTGTGTGTGTACCATTTATATACTTTCATACTGTATGTGAATGTGAAGGATCTCTCTTTAATCAGTCAGTCAGACAGACATATACACAGTACATAGACAGACACACACACATATATATACACAGTACATAGACAGACAGACACATACACACAGACAGACAGACAGACAGACGGACAGACGGACACACACACACACACAGACAGACAGACAGGCGCACACACAGACATAAACAGACACACACACACACACACACACCTCCTACCTTCTGGTAGGTGTGCTGGGCCTTCTGGCCCTTCTCCTTGGCCTGGTCTCGGAGCTCTGTCAGCCACTGCAGGAACAGCGGGTTGGGACACGCCGGCAGGGCCCGCTTACGGCCCAGCCGCACCGGCTCCTCCGCGGCGGGCATCGTGCACGTCGTACGCTGGCAGTCTGACACTGACGCCAAAATGGGTCAGTATATAGGCTACGTCAGGGCTATTCAACTCCGGTCCTGGAGGGCCGCCCCCCTACATGTTTTAGATGTGTCCCTGGTTTAACACACATGTTATCAAGCTTCTAACAATCCAGTAATTAGAATCTGGTGTGTTGGAGCAGGGAGAGATCTAAAACATGCAGGGGGGCGGCCCTCCAGGACCGGAGTTGAATAGCCCTGGGCTACGCCATAAACTCTTATTAAACTTTTATATGCTGCCAAAACGCCATAATTGCAGTTTGACAGCACTCAGCAGATGTAGTCATGGCAAACCATTTCGGTGTATTGTTATAACTGTGCATAAAAATAAAGTACTTTTCTTGGCCTAACTGCACATGTCATTGTGTTTTAGTGCTTCTGAAGTGCTGTCCAGTGAAGATATGTTTTATTAGCCAAAAGTAAAATTAGCTCTACCTCTTCATTTTCATAACGAGTCATTTTTCAACTTGATTTTGTTAGTGATAACCAAGACCACAATAGAACAGATCAATATCTATTTTATGAGCATTTCACTGGCGTGGCATTTAGCCTATTCATGCGGAACGTTTGTTTAATTCTTGTTAAATTAAGTGAAGCAATAAACGTAGTCCACTGTCGCTAAAATACCTGCAGTTATACTCTACTGTCTTACTCATGTGTTGTTTATAGTGTACTAATACAGTGAGTAATGTGTATGGCTATCAAATGAAATAAGGCATGGTGTGTAACGTGATATGGTAACCTATCTTTTATAAAGGCTGCCCGCACGCGCAGGCGTTGTTAATAATAATAATAACAATAATAATAATAATAATAAATACTACTACTAGCTTCTACTACTACTACTACTACTACTACTAATAATAATAATAATAAAATTGATAAACTAAAATGTACAGACTAAAATAATCCACCTTGTAGGCTATATGGGGGACAAGTCTGGAGCTTTGTACAGTGTGGAAGTGATGTCATTCAAATATGATTTTAGATTACACAGTCAAAAATACTAGTTTGGACTTTCTCAACATCAGTTAGCCTGCCAGTTAGCTCTTGAAACTCAACAACTAGCCTGGCTTTGGCGCATGTTTGCAATACATTTCACGCACCATTAGGAATAATAAAGATAAGAAAAATATGATTCTTATAGTCCTGTATCAGTGTGTTTCATAGAATGGGTTATGAACCTGGGTTATGAATGTATGGGAGAACGTTTTACCTTCCCAGACACTTTCAATCCGCTGGCGCCGTTTGTTCAACACGGTTCACATCCGTGTTGACATAAATCACATGGTCACGTAATCTCGCGAGAGTAACCACGGCATAGTGTTAACATGAACGAAGAAATTGTAGTCAAACACCGACATCTAGTGGTAGAATCTGTAAATGCACTTTTTTTTTTTTTTTTAGTTTTAGTTGAGACCAGTCGACTGTGCAACATCACATATTTACGTTTAGACATAGGCTATGCATTTGCACCACATTAGGTAGACGGAAAATGTATAAATAAGGCTATTCAAAAACAAGTCCGTGTTTGAGGACCGTTATTATTATTATTATTATTATTATTATTATTAATTTTATTCTTGTTACATCCGTGCGCCTCCGGGTAGAGCAGAAACAGGCTCCCGTTACCGCCCTGGAAGCTGTGAGAGATTCCATCAACAAGACCCAACAGAGACCGGAATTTATCTCATCCCCCTTCAACAGAACGACTCTCTTCTAGAATCAGGCTGCAGACGATCGTGCCTATAAATAGGTAGGCTTTTGGGAACAATGTTTGTAGACTGCAGCAGAGTTCCGTGTTAGTGTGTTGCTTGCCCACGATTATTTATTTCTTCTAAAACTTTGACTGAAAAAAATAAGTTTGGCGAAGCGAGGCGAGGCTACTTCTACACAGCCCTGGCTCCACAAATAGGAACACAGACAAAGTGCTGCAGACCCCACACAACAACAACATCCTGGCCTTCGTAATGCGTTTCCAATGTGGTGTGGGGCAGAGCTTCTGAGGGCACACCCTATTTGGCCTTGAAGGGACAGATCTTTCTGTTTTGAGTTGGAATATCACCTGCTACTATACATTTCTGCACCAGAATAATACACTGGACACCAAACTCATGTTTGCATAATATATTAATCCCTTTAATGAATAAAGTGAATGGAA
The DNA here is from genome assembly GCA_027564755.1 of Amblyopsis hoosieri. NCBI lineage: Eukaryota > Metazoa > Chordata > Actinopteri > Percopsiformes > Amblyopsidae > Amblyopsis > Amblyopsis hoosieri. The sequence continues at coordinate 921 of JAODUE010046361.1, read as the reverse complement.
TAGAAAACGTCCACTGTACAGAGAAGAGAACCCCTAAGTCATTATGTACATACAGATATGGAGTAAGGCACACACGCATACAGTATATATTTATATATCTCCATGAACACAACGGCTACAAGGCACACATCATGTCAACATAAAGCTCTGCACATGCTTTCAATCAGATTCTTGGCCATTCGTGGTGGGTTGCCACCAGTGCCACGCCCCCCCCCCCCCCCCTTCCCCATCTCTTGATTGGCTGTCTGTGGCGGGTGGTCGCCACCCCTCTCTCCTGATTGGCTGTTTGTGGCGGGTGTCAGGGAGGGCTGACAGGGTCCCGATGTGTCAGTCAGTCCACATCCCGCTATACATGCCAACACATTTTTACCACTTTCATCTCTCCCACCCTACTGTCCCCCAGATCCGGTCGTATCGTCGCTCTCCTCCGTCCCTCTGGGCGACCCGGACGTCGACCCCCCCTCCCGTTCCTCCTCCTCCTCCTCCTCCTCCTCCTCCATCTCCCCTTCCTCTCCCTCGACCCCCTGCCCGGCTAGGCCCCTGCGCGCGGCGGCCTTGCCCCGCTGCAGCAGGTGGGAGCGCGGGTGCAGCGCCACCAGGTGGGCGAGGAGCAGCTCCTGCGAGGCGGCCGTGTGGCCGCACTCCTCGCACACGTACAGCTTGTTACGGCGCTCCTTGTAGGCGTACTGCTGCGTCACGCCGTGGATCTTCCTCATGTGGGACTCCAGGGAGCAGCGCTGGGTGAACGCCTTGTCACACAGGGGGCACTTGTAGGGACGCACGCCTGGGGGGGGGGGAGATGGGTTTGGGGAAGAGAGAGAGAGAGAGAGAGAGAGAGAGAGAGAGAGAGAGAGAGAGAGGGGGGGGGGGAGAGAGAGAGAGAGAGGGGGAGAGAGAAACAGAGAGAGAGAGAGGGGTGTG
>JAODUE010046330.1:0-18655 GCA_027564755.1 Amblyopsis hoosieri | reverse complement strand
TTTACATTGCAGAAAAGTGTCATTTCTTCATTGTTGTCACATGAAAAGATATGCTCACATATTTGCAAATATGTGAGAGGTGTACTCACTTTTGTGAGATACTGTATATATATATATTCTGGAACACTCTTCTCTCTTGATCTTTGCTATGCAGCTGGTTACAAAATGCAGGTGAACTAAAAAAGTGTTGTGTGGTGTTGTATGAAATGTACGAGATGTGACGGTGGCTCCGTAGTTCTGCCCTCATGACGTTAGTTGTTGAAAATGTCTCTTCAACAGTGTTGACATTTGAAAAGACACAGAGGGGGCCTACAGTAAAACACACCGCTGGGTAGGGTCTTTAAGCCAACACAATGGAAACACCCAATGTAATTGTACTGCTTCATTGTTCCCTGTGCCAACCTTAATATCATAAAACCTCCCATGTAAATGTTGACTACCAAACATTTAGCAGCAGTCTTAATGTCACTAAAAGGTCAGTGGTCATTTACATTTACTAGTCATTAAACCCTCTTTTTTTAACACATTTCCAGTGACTGACATAAATGAGGCCAGAAAGGAAACCACACTCTTGTCCAAACATCAACTCCCCAATGAGTCTTTCTGAGTCCTAATTACCACCTGCCTGCCCGTCACTACTGCGTATGACGCAGTCCAATCTCCTAGGGGGATAGAGTTCCGAACAATGCGTCTACTCGAATTGTTCTTTCACGTAGACGTGCAAACGCATCTTAATAGTGGACAAACCAACACAACATTTGATATTGTTGTGGTTTCCAAATGACTTTGATCATTGTAGTGCTAAGAAAATAGCATTAAATGGGGGTTTGCCCACCATGGGGCTTAGACAGTTCAGGAACAGGCATGTTGTGTTGATGCAGCACAACACAAGTTTACAACCACAATAAATGGTTTTTATTGTGGTCACAATAGACAATTGCCTATACACGTGCGTGGCACAATGGACAGCTAAATCACAATTTGTGTTCATTGTTAAAGAGCAATAGACGTTTCAGAACCATATATATGAATGTTTCATTCCCTATCTCCTATTTATGTAAGATTTCATGTATTTACTTTACATGCAACCATTTCCATCTGCATGTCAATTCCTTGAATTGTATTTTAGAGGGTGAAGTCTTACTCACAGTAACAATGGTTGAACAAAAAAGCCCACAACATAAAAACATGCACTGGCAGCTATATTGACCAACTCCCTCTTCCACCCCAAAAAGCAGACACAATGCTGTCTGTATTCGCGTCTCAGCAAAAACACTGCTGCCATACAGCGCAAGGACGAACAGCTATCTGTGCCAGTATGCTACATACAATAAATAAAGTAAATACAACAAATATTTTGTCGTATATTTAAAATAATTAGATTCTCATATATCAACATTTCATTTATTTATTAATGATACTCAGCAATATTAACTGAATTCTAAACACACATTAGGCTATCTGTGCACTTTATTGTGGTGTTGGCATGATGCTGTCTGTGTGCTATATGTATGCACTGCAAGTAGTATTGTGACAAAGCATTTCATTGTTCTCAAGTGGAGCCCGTTTTTTAACTGTTTTTAGCAGTATGACAAATAAACTTGACATAGGTATTGTAAAGCCCTTCTGATCTAATGAAGCACTTAAAGGTCACTGGAAACAGCAGAGAACGCACCACCAACAGATTCAGCTACAGCACTTTCCCCAAACGTGACTGGCATTGCCTTGTGGTGTCATCCTCAACACATCACACCCGAGTTGGCAGAGCATGGAACGCATCCTATGAAGGTGACGCGACAGGGAGATAAACGTGGTCATTACCTGGATGTCATGCGGACGCTTTTCACTCTACAAGGCCTCAGACTGCTCCTGCGTGCCCCAACGCACGTTGTGACACGGAGAGTTGTGAACATCAAGCTGAAGCTGCAGTTTCTGTGACAACACTCTCTTATTCTCCCTGTTATTAGACATATCAGTGAAACTGCATTTTTCTCCCTGTGGCTGCCGGTGAGCTAAATAAAACATCCGCGAGGCTCTTCTGCAACCTTACAAGGATTTATATTTCCCTTTGACTTGAGCATCAGGGAGGTGTGTAAAATGGAAGGTGTAGTATTAATATGCCTACGCACACAATAGGCCTAGGTGTACAGTGAGGAAGTTGTTTTACGACGTGCTATTTCTGGCATGTCTGTCTGGATTGTTCGTTCACATTGTTTTTACTGTCATCATGAAAACAGATGGCATGCATGCACGAGCATAAGCGCTCTCTGGTGTGCATGCATTCTGCGCAAAGGTCAATTGCGAGTGACCTTCTCTGCTTAGACAATGGCTATTGGTATGAACTCTGCAGCTGTAAAAGCCCATGATGTCAAAACCCCTGAATATTGTATGTCTTATGACTCATTAACCTTTGGCACACTGTCATCAGCAGAGACTGTAAAAAGAGATTAAGAACCTGGCGATAAAGCCTGTGCTTGTCCGCCCAGCGAGAAGGCCAAACGTGTGAAGCATACTACACTGTATATACCTGGCCTGCTGCTCTTCGTGCAAGAAACTTCCAATCTTCCAACCTGATGTCTTACTCCCTCTGGCCTCTGATTCATATGTGTGATATCACTTTATTGTTACATCCGCAAAGAATGTGAGGAATGAGCAGGCGAGTTTAATAAATACATGTAAGACACCATAGATGATCTATCATGAGGCCTAACACATACATGCAGTAGTGCATGTCCTACAGAGTGGCATTACATTGGTTAGAAAGCCACCTCAGTGGTGAAGGGTGTGTCTATTTCACCACGACTGCATGATTACAGTGATTCACACAGCTCGTGTTTATGCGCTTGTATCTGATTGAAATCACTGCCATGGGCACGTGGCTTATTATATCCCATTGCTGTATTTATTTATAGTATCCATTATTGTTTGTATTAATAGTATTTTACATGATCATTGTAGTGACTATCAATCATAGCCAGTTTTTACAAGAGCTAAAATCAGCATATGAACCCATTATGATTTTGAAAATGCATATCTTTCATCTATACCTAGATTATGTGACAGTCATTCTTTCTATACATGCATCTAAAGATACATTAGCCTTTCAGGGTCACGTTGTATACATATAAGTAGTATGAAATAGATACTGGGTATCTTATCAGCCGAGACATTGGTACCTGCTATACTAAACCCTAGAAGTCGTTTTTTTTAGAGTTGCTGTATAACGATTGTCAGAGCATGCATGAGGTTAATCCCCCAGAGACTATAGAAGGAGGCCCTACGATTTACAATATAATAACTCATTTTATATATCCTTAATTGTCTTGGCTCCTGGTAAACCATGTTTCTGCTCCATATCTGAGGTTGAAGCATTTACTGGAATAATCATAAATCATTTGAAGCAGTGGTCTGTTGGAATGGGAGGCATCAATCTGCACCCACTGTTTTATCGTGAGCAAAAGTGTGTGGAACATGGCTTCATCTCACAGGCCACCAACCCACAGTGCGATGATTAGAAGAGTTATGTCTGGAATGAGGAGAGATGTTCCGTTCCACAGCAGAATACAAAGACCATTGCTTGGATCCTGTTTAAATTGTGAAACTGTCCAGGAAGCAATAGCAAAGCTCTCAGCCAACGAGATGGTTACCTTAGATGTTTGACTATGTATTCAGCTGCTGGGAGGTAAACAAAGCCATGCATGAATGCTGATTTCCACAAATGTGGTTTCTCAGGCTATTAAAGGGATATTGTACTCAGGTTAACCCCTTGACTCTGTAGCTTCCTTACCTCAATATTAAATAATCACGCTGAAGTTCAGCAGGATAACCCCTCGTTTGAGGTAGGCACTGGACCGGAAACTTCTCCATTCACTTCCATTGTTTCTAAAAAATACATAAACATAGAATCTATTATCAAGTTACTATACAGTACTGGACTACACAATCAAATTGTTGTATAGTGTTCAATATAATATTTACAGTAGGCTATATTTGTTTTGGATTAAATTGCAGAAGATGCAGAAGTACACTGTGTTAATGAGAACAACTGAAGTGAATGGAGGATCAATAACTGATTCTGGACATTGCACATCAACCATCAACATCAGGACAGAGACACCTCTTTAAAGTACAAAGTCCATTTATTTATCAACTGTTTTATTATTTTATAAACTTGTTTTTATCGCGGCGGTATGTTGTGACAAAGGATGTGAAATGAAGGCTAACACATAAACTGATATGATTAAGGCAGTTATCTTAAAGCCTAGCACTACCACTCAAGCAATGGAGGCAGCTGCACTCACCGCACAATACTGGATACCACAAATCTACCAAATATCACATTTGAACATGAAATTGTAAGACATGAGAAACGGTCAAAAGGCATCAGACTTTTTTTACTAACCCTGTGTCCATCGTTTTATTTGTACTTTATTACAAATAATATTGTATTGTAAATAATGGTAAAGATGTGATCTTTACCATTGACTTAGCTTCACATTTTGTTTATCCACAGTCAGTTGTTTCTCTTTGTGGCAAATTCTCCTTGGTGATCTCAACTAAATGTGATTGCATTGCAAAGGCTCCAAGCCAATTATTGATTAGCATGTTAAGAAATAGACAAAAGGCCAGAGGACAACCATATGCCATGAGCTCATTATAAAAGCCACCATGTATTTGTGAGTCCTCCAGACCCAAAACAACAAACAAGCATGTATTTGTGCGCTGAGGGGTTACCTATAGATCAACATCTACTGTGGAGCATACGCAGAGGTGGCTGTGGTCGTTGCTTTACACAAAGATGAATAAGGGCATACATCTTGTCAAACCACATCTACTGTCTCCTTTAGAAAGCCCCTAAGAAGCCTGCAAGTAATCTGCAGTGTGTCAAAATCTACTCCAAGACTAATTTGTTAATGTTTAGAGTTAAGATAAGATAAGACACATATGTTGTGTAAGGGCATGGAAACAAAAACTGCCAGATCCAAAGAATTCTGCCTTTGCAGAGATGAAAGGAATTTCATATGTCACATATTGGAAGTGTTTGAATATGGTGACAATAGACGCGACAAGACATTTAAGCAGTACCACCGAAAGCTTCACATGGATGCTCTTTATTGATTTAGCACTGCTGATGTTTGTCTAAGAGGGCATGTTATCCTGTCACATGCAGAATAAGAGGATATCCTATAGCGGCTTTCACCGTACAGCCTGATTGCATTCCCATATAGTGGAAGTCAGATAAGACTAAAACATTAGAGAAACGCTAGGATGACTGATGCCTTCTATCTTAACAGCCATGCCAAAAGGTTTACCTTTCATCCATTATAAACATATCACTTCACAAGGGAAAATATCTGTGGAATATGATCTGTGATTAAGTAATACCAGCGTGTGATGTCCAAGTTAAACATTTATATCAAACCTTTAAAACGGGTTAGAGGGAGCATGCATAAACAATCATCCTTGAAGGATATTAGACATGAATGGATCCTTACACCACAAAGGCACCCCAGTTTTTCCACAAATCCATTTGGGTCAAACATTTATTTTCAGATTGGTTGTTATGGTTACATTACAGATGGTACTGTCTGGGTCAGCCCAGTGATGCTACTCTGACATGGCCCTCTCATTAAACCACACAAGCCTCGTGATTGGCATTTGAACGTGAATGTAACATTGTCTCCTGTGGTTTGATAGAAACATTAGGAGGGGCGTCTCCACTAGAGATTAGGTGTGTGTGTGTGTGTGGGGGGGGGCTTGGTCTATGACAGTGTCAATACAGTTAAACACACGGTGGCTAATGTGAGGCCTGCAAACCTTAACAGATCTATTGTCTGCGCCTTCTTTCACACGCTTGTGCCTAAATTCCTGTCCTTGTCGGTGTGAGGTCACTGTGAGAAAAGTGGCCTCCTTTTATATCCTCAATCAAAACATTCTTTTGGAAACGAATCAGTCAACCTTGCATGGTCTTTGAGATTTCTATATCAGAGGGCATGTCATATAATTGTACAAGTTTTTGAAGATATACTGTATAGGTTTTCGTATTAAACAAGTTGTGCTGAATATGTCAGCGGAATATTTCTTTGAACCTAAAATGCCCCACAATACAAATGTGTGTGAACCAATTAGATAGCTTTGAGCAATTAGTCAAATGAGGTGTCACCTGTCAAACAGTTCCGCGGGTCACTGGAGCCTTGTGCTGACCATGCTTCTCAACCTGTAACCATGGTTATGTTTGGTAAACCATCAGCCCAAAGACATGTATGAAAGTTCATCCTTGCTTTTAGGGAATTGTTATAACGCTGGTTGTGTAACAACTAAGTCACGTGTAGAGAGATTTTGTTTTGAAGATCCTGTTATATCATTCACCAGAATGAAAAGTAAATAGATTGAATTTAAGTTAGGCTCCATAAACCAATCGCTGTCGCTGTTTTGACTACAGTAGCATGCCTCCTCCGCCAAGACTTCTTTAAGAATAGAATGAAACATAACTACTCTTTATGAATACACTTGACTGGTTTCTCCACTGGTTTCTCCATTTTAAAAGCTATTTGTTTGAGCGCTTTCATGAGGTTTGATGACAATCATTTAATTATCACTTTTTAATGATATTTAATGATACCAAAGCCTTTCAACTGCACAAAAAAAAAAAAAAAATACAATTCACGATTATAAAATAAATAATCTCCACAGAAAATACTCCATCCATCCATTATCTTAAAAATACCTTTGTGTTATGTTTATGTTAGTGTGTTTTATATGATTCACATTATTTTACCTAAGGTTAAACCACATCACATTTCAGGCACTAGTCAAACTGACAGCTGATTATAAACTAAAAGATACAATATAAAAGATATGGGTCCTAAAGTCTGGTTAGATAAAGAGGACTTACGAACTATAACTTACTGTAACCGTGACTTGCTGTCAACTATGTGGCATATCTGTTTATATTACATGTGTGTATTAAAATACACATTTTTGGCAAGACCTTAATCAGCTGCACAGTCCACAGCCAATCGTAGTTCTATGGTAATAATAACAAACGTTATTTTTAGAACACCTTTAAATGTACAAAGTGCTTTGACAGTCAAAACAATGCTCGGTCCATTGAAAGCAACAAAAAATGTGCAAAGAAAAAGTAAAAGTTCCTTCCGTAGAAGAAAGGTGCTGTCGATGACTTAAGTGGCATGTAAGTATTTTAGTATTTCAAAGTGTGGTGCCTTGACTGCTTGTTTAGGCAGCTGACCTTAAACCTCACCTCAACCATCTAGCGTTACCACAAACAGCCCTCGTAAGCGTCTCCATAGTTACAGTATTGTTCTTCTCTAGAATTGAATCATGTACGCTATTGTCATATAGAATGGGCGTGCACTGTAAATACATCCCATAATGTGTAATTAAAACATTTGATCTATTATGCTTGTCATTGTGTGTCAGTGTTCACTGATGCAACCTTCTCTAATCTCTGAAATATTTGTGATTTTGAGTCAAAATCTTTGAATCATATTATGTCTACACCTTTTTTGTTTACTTTTTGTTTACATTTTTGTTAACTTTATTCAGACATGTTAATAACAGTATAGACAACCTACTGACCTTTGAATCACAGTAGACGTAAACTAAAAAGATAAACTGGGTATGACCTAAAATGTTGTTGACAACATGCCAACCTGGTTTTATCTTTTCTCATTTTAGAGTGAGAGAATAGAATGAGAGCAGGCTAACCGTGTAGCCCTGGTCAATGTCAATCTTCTCCATGACGTACCCTTAAGCAGGGCATTCAACCCCTATACATTTATCAAGTGTTAAACCTATAGTCTTTGGTAGTTTAGACAGTTCCTATCCTCCCTACAGCATCTCTTAGAGATAATTGCTGCCAAGGTACATACCATTCTCAACCTAATTATCTTAAGGCACAACCTTATGTTAAACAATGCCAAAAAAATAATAATTTAAAACAATGCGGAAATATAGACAGTGTCTACAGGCAGAATACCGTATAGCCTTTTTGGTATAAATATGTACATTCAAAAATGTATATAGGGCTAACAGAAGCTTCTATAAGGCAAGATAAACATTTAACACATGGAAAAAGTAGTCAGAGTTTGCCAGAAGTGGTGCATTTCATTAATTATAAAATATAAGAAAAGAAAACTTTCTGTACTTGTATTAACTTTTACATTATATGTTTATACCAGCGAGGCTTGCGTGAAAGTGTGAACTATCATACATGTAATGTTATCATAATGAACTAGGCGTGACATGGTTACTGAATGAGGCCCTTGGTTTCTTCACCAAATAACTCAATTACACATCAATTACGAGAAATACTCCCATCAAGAATATGTTGACATGCTCACATCTGTATAAAGGTATATTGTCTATAATGCTTGTCCTGTGAGTCCTGCTGTTTGCCTTCCCATGCCACTTAGCTGGAGGTCAGGTGTGTGACTGGCATGAACTTTCCCTAAATTGATGTTTACTTTGTGATTTACTGTTGCTCCATATCTAAGCATTGCCAAAATTCCCATTTATTTATACTGTATAATACATTGATGATATTTATAACCAATTAATAATTATGGTAAAACATTCAATTGCTTCAATTATTTAAATAAATGCAAATTCAAATACATGTTCCATAGTTTAAACTAAAGCACATTAACAGTCCTATTTCTTCTTTCGATCATAGCTCAGATCACACAGGCCGTCTTGCAAGACTGTTAATCCCAGCACTGTGGGAGTCAGGGTGGGAGCAACTATGTTGAGAACATTAGGGAGGTGTCTTGTATGTCAGTGAGAATGATGATACTGACAAATAATGAAAGAGCAATTACATGCTAATGACTATCAGTTATAGGCCTCTCGTGAAGTATATCAATTAAATAAATGATGCACATTAGAAATGGGACATAACACATTTCTCATTAATTTTAACCAAAAGGTATTTGCTGACACACTCAGTCCGAGCACAGCAATGAATGAAGACATTTCCTCTGGTCTTCCAGGTACATATCCACTACTACCGGAAGTCCAAAGAGCACAGTGTAGTGTCTCGGGAATCTGTGAAAACTGGACAGAGAGAGAGCGAGAGAGAGAGAGAGAGAGAGAGAGAGAGAGAGAGGGGAGGGTGGGAAGTGGGAGAGTAGCCTTTTTTGGTTTCTTGTTAATTCAGTGTGGTGGCCTTCTCTTTTCACTGTTTAAAAGCCCGCCCCCTTAGCAGCACCAGCCCCAGCCTTATATATATATATCAGCCTGTTGCTGAGTTTAGGACTGCACACTTTACAGAGGACTATACCACAGGCCTTGCCGCCACTCAGCCAACATGAGAGAATTCAAAAGCAAGCTTTTCTGGAGGGCCGTTCTGGCCGAGCTGGTCGGCATGACCCTTTTCATCTACCTCAGCATCTCCGCAGCTATCGGGAACCCCAATAACACCAGCCCAGACCAGGAGGTGAAGGTCTCGCTGGCATTCGGACTGGCCATCGCCACGCTGGCACAGAGTTTAGGCCACATCAGTGGGGCGCACCTGAACCCTGCAGTTACACTGGGGATGCTCGCCAGCTGCCAAATAAGTGTCTTCAAGGCAATCATGTACATTGTGGCTCAGATGCTGGGATCGGCCCTGGCTAGTGGCATTGTTTATGGAGCACGGCCAGATACTGGCAATCAGTCTATTGCGCTGGGGGTCAATGCTGTAAGTGAATCGCTTTATTTGTAAACATGCAATGTGTATGCAAGAACTGCTCTGCTTCCGACATACAAATACGCACATTTAGCAGTAAACACTTATGACATACAGTCATTAAAGGCGGTTTTTGGAATGATTCAGCAGAAGACGTATTAAATGCAAACAAACTGTAATCAGTTTACACTATGTTTAAAAGTAATATGTATATATAATATAAAACATATGACATAATATCAGCTAAAACACCTTCAAAAATGTAATAATGTGATATTGATTCACCAGCTTCTATGGTCTCTCATAATGTGAATATTGTGTGTTGTGGAGCATTAAATTCCCTTTTGTTCTTAGCAAACATTCCCTGCCAGGGTTATGACTGCAATCACATGCGCACATGGTGGCACATTCTAACTGATAAATGTCGCCACAAAATGAGACAACATTAACTGAACGGTCAAATTAAGAGCAAATTAAGAGCCATCGCCCACGCTGGCCCGGTGAGAAACGGAGCCATTGTGATGCTGACTGACTGACTGACTGACTGACCCAAGTGTTGTTTTCTTGGCTTCCCTCCCTGCTGCAGCTCAACCGTGTCACACCCAGCCAAGGCGTCGGCATAGAGCTCCTGGCAACGTTCCAGCTGGTTCTGTGTGTCATTGCAGTCACTGATAAAAGGCGGCGTGATGTCACCGGCTCAGCGCCCTTGGCCATTGGCCTCTCAGTCTGCTTGGGGCATCTGGCGGCTGTAAGTGGCACACTACATTAGCAGCCAGAGTGGTTAAGTAATGCTAGGAAACTGCTTTTTGCAGTGCGCCTGTAGAGTCCTGGGAAGGGATGCAGCGTTTAATGCTAATCCAAACGTAGACTTTAGCAGAATGTTCATGCTATGCCGCAGTGGGGTTGCAATGTTATTAGCCACTGCTGCATTTCATCTCATGTCATCTCTCTGTTGGACCTCAGATCAGCTACACAGGCTGTGGCATCAACCCTGCACGCTCCTTCGGTCCGGCTTTGATCATGAATGATTTCACAAACCACTGGGTAAGTCAGAGGGGCGAGCACATGAGCCCCGCGGATTTTTCCACATACCTCGTGTAATTGCATGAGGCCATTATGTCAGGCCTAAATAATTCAATAACTCAGTGACTGGCAATAGCCCTTTTTCACATCTCCTAGTTAATAAGTGATGCATCTCTGTTGTCTTCTGATGAGCCCAACAATTGTCAGGTGCACCTTATCGGGGGCGCATGCTTGCACTGACACAATTGATTGTCAAGGTTCTGTTAAACATTACGAGCGCTGTGATCGATGACGCTCATCTGCGTTATCCATTGCAGGTCTACTGGGTGGGGCCAATGTGTGGAGGCGTGGCGGCAGCGCTCATCTACGATTTCCTCCTCTACCCGAAATTCAGCGACTTCCCCGAGCGCATGAAGGTGCTGGTCAGCGGTCCGGCGGGAGATTATGATGTCAACGGAGCAGAGGAAGCTACAGCTCTGGAGATGTCCTCCAAGTAGAACCACATACCGAGCTGATATTTAGGATGACTGTGACTATAGAAACATACTATTGTACAAAACTATTGCATTTAGCATAGGCTAGATCACCAACTTATCTTTTGGCCTGCACGGACTACCCTCAAGATGTATCGTCACGAAGAATTGAAATAGAGAGACTCGGGGTCAAATATCCCTATCAGTATTATATGTGTCTGTATGTATTTTGCTTTTTCCTGTACTTAAATAAATTACTTTTTTATTTTTTATGTATATTGTATTCTGTGTGTACACTCTTGGATTGTCTTCCACTTTTGTAAGCAAATAAAACACTTGTTATCAGTTGTCACCCGTTATTGAGCATGCTGATTACTTTTTCAGTGTAAATAAAATGCATGGGGCCCCACCTAGGAATAGGATATGTGGGTAGTTAGGGTGGCGTTTCAATCCCCAACGTGCCTGGGCTACCTGCAAGCATCAATGAGCAAGATCTCTAACCTGCTCTTTAATAAGTTGCTTTCACATATCTCCCAATTTTTTATTTTGTAACTAGGCTACTGTATGACAGTTTTGCATTAGATATGGTATGTCCATCAGGTTAAATTCACTAAATAAAAGGCTTTGCACAATGTTTGACAATCATTAACAAATCAGGATAAGCAAACACATCCCACAGAAGATTTTGGATATGAATCTGCAAGCACAAATCTATATCATTTTGACCTTGGTACTTGCTAGTTGACAATTTAAATTGAAATCACTATGTATTGTAATTAAGTTTGTTGCTGAATTTCCAGCGAGGGCAATGTTAAATCTTTTCCTCAACTAATTTAGAGACTAACGACAAAAGAGGCAGTTATTAAGTAGTCCAGTACCTGTCATGGGTACTTTTTTTGTTGGGGAAGTGGATATCTTTGGAAGTTCCTCAGATACTTGCTTGCTATCTTTTAGATCTTGGCAAGTTTCAGTCAAGAATGTTTCTTTATTTTTTTTGCTGGTACTGTTTGCATCCTGCCAAGATCATTTGCCATCAGACAACACGTTTCCTTATGTAGGGATAAACAAAAAAGGGCTTTGGCCAAAATAAATCTTATGTTACCATTCTACACAAGTAAGCAGCTCACTATGAATGAAAATAGCCCTGGTATCTCCGTTTTGTTTATTTTCCATATTCTAATCAAATACGGACAAAAATTGGAGTTGAGCCACTTGAAAGTGCAGTTAAACAAGGCAGCCATAACAGTTTTGCTCATTGTGTGCATCATTAGTGTATATTCATCCAAGCAAATCGAGGCATGACTTGATCAAATCAAATATTTGGTTTAGTAGTAAACAGGAGTCAGCTGTTTCCAGGCTTGAATATAAAAGCCACACATGCTGTCACCTCTCCGTCACTAGGGTTAGTGACGGAGAGGTGGAGTGTACCCCCATAGTACACTCTGAACCTACGTCCTCCATTGCTCGAACATCACGCATGTAAAGAGTTTAGAATGATCGCTAGATTGAGCATTATAATGCATTTCGATGTAAGCAAAAATGCAACGCTTCTGGTCTGAGAAAAGTCGCCCCCCTCCTTTCAAAAATTGAATGTGGAGGTTCCATCTACCGGCCCACATGCTGACGTTACAAGCCCAGTTTTACCTGACCTACACGTGAATGCAGAGAGTTTTCAAATATCTTCACCCTGGGCAGGAGTTTTGCTAAAGCTTTGGTTTTAGTGATTGGATGCAACGTTTACATGTGGATGAGAGGCCAAATCGCACAGAAAAAGTTTTTTTTATAAAAATAGCAGTGTACGTGTGGACATAGCATTATAGTGATGGCAGGATATCCTTTAGCAAATAGATCAGCAGCTGATTCAAATCAAGTCAATCATATGTATAGCCCTTAATCTCATTATATTCTAAAAGGGCCAAAAATATCATGGAAACAACACTCCCGTAAGCTGCTCCTCCGTAAAAACCACTTAAAAAAGGAAGAAACCTTGGGAAGTGACCACAGTGGGATGAAACCACCCTTCCATGATGGTTAGGATGCAAGAGGAAGGGCAGAATTTGCAATTATAGATTGAATGAAATGCATCACATTGTGTAGTAAATAAGACATTAATTAAGCAAATTAATTAACTAAGTTTTGTAGTGGTCAGTCAAATGTAATATTGACAGATGCCACATGATGGTGTGTAAAGAATAAAGTCTGATAAAGTATAAATACAGAAATTCCATTGCATGGCTTCATTTGCCTCTCAGCTAGAGGAGCTGCCAGTGGCAGAGATGTTTTCTGTAATATTTTGCAGTGACACAGAGGTGGTGGTGGCAGCCACCGCTTGGTGTTAACCACGTAAGGCACAAGGCCTACATGTGAGTCCAATCTACAAAGTGATGCTTCATTATTTAAAGGATGGCAATTTTCTCCACCAGCGGGAGGTTGAGATACATTTGGGAAATTGCCTCAAGCTTAAGCTTGTTTTCCTATGAAATCAGGAACTGGCTGTCTTAAGTGGTGTTCCCATCCAAGAACATTGTTTATTGTATGCCAACTTTTAATTGAATGTCTCTAACTTTCTTCATAGCCATCATGCAACAAATAAAAGGAAGTGCATTTTGGCTGTGTTCAGGCAAACCGAATGTAAATTTAATTACCAAAAATCACATGAGATCTGATCATTACAGAATCCAATACGATTTCATCTTTCGATCTCATTTTTGCAAAGGTCTGACTGCTGTGATCATATTTATTTTTTACAACTGCAATGATACAACGTAATGTTGCATGTTTACATCACATGCACAGGAAACATGCTAGTTTGGTGCTGCACAGTGCTAACCGCTGCACCAAATGATGCACAGCAGCCAAACGTCTTCAGTTCTGCCGCCGCAGCTCAACATTATGACATTTATGTCAACTGCTTCTACTTCCGGGTGCAATGTCATTACTATAGCAACTTATGTGTATAAGGCTGAAAGTGAGGACTGCCACTGTGCCACAGGAACACACTGATTTGATCACTTGCCATATATAATGTGGACAGTCAGAAAGATCAGATTTTAATAAATGGACGTGGACTGACGAGTTTGTGCTCTCCTCCTCTCTAACTTGCTTTGCGCCTTAATAAAGCAACCAACCGATGCTTAGTTCAAAGCACGTTTCCTTTTACAACAACCCCTGCTGCTTAGACAGCCAATTCAGGAGCTTGTTGTGTCGTTGCCTTGGTGTGAGGATTTAGAAAAGGACAACAGTATAAGATGTTTTCCTGTTTTGCTGTTACTGAAGGGAATTGACCCAGGTCAAAGTTTTTGGCGAAGAATTAACCACTCACACAGTACAGCTGGTCACGTGTGTTATAGCCGTCACTGATATAACCCATGACGTGGTTGGGCTTCTGCTTCTGGCTACTGGAGCGCTTCTTGCAAGGGTGAATAATTCAAAATGCTATTTTTTCCCCCTACTCTTTGTTAAAGTAAAGACTTTATCTGTTAATTAATGAACTAACACAATAGCTTGGCAAGACATTGATCTGGCTTTGAAGTAATCACCCCTCTTTGATATAAAGCCAGTAAGTGGGCTTTTCCTCTAACATTGTTTTCAGATCTACTACACAGGATGTGGAATCAACACGGCATGAACCTTTGCACCTGCAGTTGTTCAAGAATATTGTGATGATCATTGGTTCCATTTCCCATAGGCCCTGCCCTTCACCTGAATCCTTATTGGCTTCTCTGGGTGCCTTTAGCTGCTTATAAATGTGTCAAAAACCAAAGACGTCTGACTATGGCGGTGTGCGGTGTTGCCGCTACTGTATTGCACTGATGCTGCTGATGATATAGGTCTGTAATCAGCTGAACGTGTGGTCTTTGGTTTTTTCTTTGTACAGTACATGTACAGTATGCCCATGTATTTTTTGCCCCCACAGCTGTTCCTGTATGGGTCCATGTATTATGAATTAGGTATCATGCCGTTTATGTAATGTGACGTTCAGAAATGGCAACTGTGGAGGTCCAATATACATTCATCCATAGAGACCAAATATTCGAACTAAAACAATGGCTGCCCTACATTTGCTGCAAAACAAGAGAAAGAGATTGAGCGAACAAATGGTAGTAATCTGCTGCATATTAAAGTGGAAGATATTTTGATAGGAGCCTCTCTTGTTCAACCCACTGGTTCAATTGAGCCAAAATATAATACACTTCCGGGTTGCATCAAACTATGATGGCACATGGCCAAGAAGGGATGCTAATAAGCACAAGGCCTCATGGTAAAAAGCACAATAAGCACATGGCAAGGCAATAACAATCAAAGAAACAAAAATATATATATCGTTTAATAAGCTTTAATTGTCTACCCCGGTGTATATTAGTGTAGCCTACCCCTCTGTTACTTTATATCATTTTTGAAGATAATGTTTTTAACTTTGAACATCATGAGTAGGGCCACCAACAAGGATGCTGGAACCAGATATGTTATCCCCGGGTCATCTAACCTTTAAAATTATTTGCTGAAATAATTAGTCAAAAATACATATTTGTCAAGCTTATAGTATTTGATAGTTACATAATAGCTTGCTATTTTTGTCTTTATTTTCCTTGATAATGATCAATAACAATTTTATTTTCCCTATACCTCCAAAAAAACGGCTGGTCTTTCACGCTATGCCAGGTATGGGGAACCCTGGTCCTGGAGGGCCGCTGTCCTGCATGCTTTGGATGTCTCCCTGCTCCAACACACCTGATTCACATCGATATCAGGCATCTTTCTGGAGAAATATTTCAACAAACTATTCTCAAATGCAATCATGAATAGTTTAATACATACAGCATCTGATGTCTATTGAAGTTACCAGTATTATGATTCACTGCGTTTGCTAACAATAGCCTTCCTATTGGCCACTATTATTGGCCATTAACCTATAACGGGATGATATGAAGAGTAGATTGCCTTATCGGTAGTAGGTTATACAGTACAAGTGCAGACGAGAGACAAACAAGTGATCTGACTAAACCATGAACGCGCACAAAGAGACTAATTTTTTATTTAACATTTTGCTCTGCAAGAAGTATGAAACATGCAATAACCAACAACAGCGCCGTCACATGCGGAAACATATTATGGTATACTCATATAGCTAATTAGGTATATGATAATCACACAACAGGTGAAATAAAAGAGTTATAAAATCATAGCTATAAAATAATGGCTCGGTGTGGCCGCCGGTGTGCTAACGCTAACCATCAGTGCTGCTAATGCAAGTGTGCTAACACTAACCATCAGCGCTGCTAACGCTGGTGTGCTAACGCTGGTGTGCTAACGCTAGCTAACATTATCCTTCAGCGATGCTAACGCCAGTGTGCTAATGCTAGCGAAAGCTAACCATAAGCGCTGCTAACGCCGGTGTGCTAATGCTAGCTAACTCTAACCATCAGTGCTGCTAACGCCGGTGTGCTAATGCTAACCATCAGTGCTGCTAACACCGGTGTGCTAACGGTAGCTAATGCTAACCATCAGTGCTGCTAACGCCAGTGTGCTAATGCTAACCATCAGTGCTGCTAACACCGGTGTGCTAACGGTAGCTAACGCTAACCATCAGTGCTGCTAACGCCGGTGTGCTAACGTTAACCATCAGCGCTGTTAACAGCAGTGTGCTAACGCTAACCGTCAGTTCTGCTAACGCAAAAATTTCTTGATTAATGATGCAGGAGCAAGAAATTATATAATTTAGCTACAGATAAAAAGGTAAGATACATCACAATTTGTTTGATGTAGTCAATTAACAATCAGGCTCACTCATAATCATTTAGGCATTCTCAACTATGTACACCCATTAGTGGTTTGTTTTGTTTAGATAATTCCAGCCATCCTACACCTGTGTTTCAAATGAATTGGTCATTGCAGGCTTCTGCAGAAGACTGATAACGACACATTGAAGCAGGTGTATTGGAGCAGGGTGACATCTAAAACATGCAGGACAGTGGGTTTACTTAGCAACATGAATAAATCCTCCACGCACACACACCCCATTCAAACAACACCTTACAGCCATGGTAAGTGTAAAAATAACTTAACAGACTTACTCCTTATTCTGAAATTATGATGTAGAGGTATAATGTAAGCCTTTAAAACAATTTAGTCCTGGAAAAGCTCTAATCGCCCTTTAAGAAACCTGTTTGGTTATAATAAGACCTGCTAAATATAGGACTACTTTAAACCATTCAGAGAAAGCCATTTTTAATTGATCTGGTTTAAAGTGCAATTTAACTCTAGAACTAGGCTTTATCTCTCTGGGAAACCACACCTACATGTTTTTCTAGCAGAAAAGTGTATGATAAGAAAACAAGTGAACACTGAGGAAATTTCCTGTTTGGCAGTCTTACAAGTAGGTTCCTTTCTTTAGCGTGCACATGGCCCTAGTAACATCCCGTGTAATGCCTTATGGGTATTTAATGGTCCCTGCTCCTTCCTCTAATCATTGAAAAATCCAGTAAATGACGTTAAACGGTAGCACCAAACCTTTGTTGGATATAGTGGTCTGGGGGAAAACCACCCAATATCCTTTAAAAAAATGTACACGTTATGTGTTATGCTAGGTCACGTACGTTTATCTAAGGTGATTCACCAGCAGTATTGGAAGTGGCAGGGTCACATCAGTGGTTGCATATACACATCACTTCAGCTAATCTACTCAGGAGGAAGACCATTACTGCTTTAACCACACTTTTGAGTTATTCACAAGACTTGAACATGTATAAATACAAACAAAATACTAAGTTCAACATAGACACACTGCACTGTATGAACATACAGTACTGAGTTAAATGCAAGAATGACAAGGAACTGTAGAGCTCGGTAGACACCTGACAGACAGATCAGCCTTGAATTAGAACTGATTTCCTTGCTTGATTATTTATAGTGGAGAACTAATTCTGCTCTGTCACTTGGATGGACTTCATTGAATTCATTGACAAGAATGCCAAACTCTTGACATTTTCCAGTGCTAGAACAGCTAAGTCATATACAGTATATATTTAAAAAGGTCCTATTTAAGATAATTTAATTAGCAGCAGACAACTATTTTCTATGTAGCGACTAGCGATATAGTGAAGTGAACTCAGTCCCTGTGTTATAATCTGAGCTCTGTTGTTGGTTTTCATATGGCTGGTTGTTCGCAGTCATGTCACTGCATGTGTGTGTGTGTGGACCACAAAGAATTTGTTTAGATCTGAGTTGCTTCTGCTCTAGTATGACATCTAGTGTCAGAAAGTCATATAGAACCACTTCTAATGACACAATTGTCTTTTGATCCATCCATCTCTAAGGGAGACGCCAGCCACCCTTCTGAGAAAACCCATTTCGTCCGCATGTACCCGTGATCGCTTGTACCCGTAATCTTGTTTTTTCGGTCATGACCCACCCTTCATGACCATAGGTGAGGGTAGGAACAAAAATTGACCGGTAGATCGAGAGCTTTGCC
>JAODUE010046319.1:0-18657 GCA_027564755.1 Amblyopsis hoosieri | reverse complement strand
AGAGAGCGACCGCGCGCGCGCGCGAGCGCGAGAGCGAGAGAGAGAGAGAGAGCGAGCGAGAGAGCAGGTCAGCCTCATCTGCATCTGCATCTGCTCAATTCCTCCTTTTCACGCTCTGTGTTGCTGTCCTGCTTCGTTTGGTGGGATATATGGGCATATTAGGGCACTGCTCTGAAAAATGTAAATCGGCTAGGGGAGAGATCAAACACTCCTTATTGATTTTGCCCTTGGGTCCATGCCACTTTTTTCATATCAGAATAAAAGCAGTTACGCTGATTATGGGAACCCCCCGGGAGAAGTTTTAAAGAACTTGGGAGCTCTTGAGGCGGTGGTTCCCTACGCGGGGGTCCAGAGCACAGAGAGGTTTTCAGATGCTTTTTGTATATATTCTTTATGTCTGTTAGCTGGTTAGTTAATTATATTTAATTATAACACAAACTGTGTGTGTGTGTGTGTGTGTGTGTGTCTGATATTCAATATGATTTAGTTAAACTAAACTACATACAGTAAGGAATCAAATCTGATGCAAAACATTATACAGTATTCATTAAATGCAGTTGGTTGGCTGGGTCTGGCTGTCTGTCTCTGTGTATGTGTATGTGTGTGTGTGTGTTTCTTTCATGCAATTCTTTATAAATCTTCTCCCACTCTAAATTGCATAGCTTTGCCAAGCCATTGACTTACCAAGTAAAGTGTTAACATCAAGCAAGTGAAGCCTTGGTGGAGCTATTTGATGACTAATGAAATGTGAAAACCTTTGAAGTGGACTCCAATAAATCAGAGTACACCTGCATGACCTCTCTTTAAACACAAGAGTTGTATCAAGACAGTTTAGTGGGAAGAGTAACTAACTGTCAACACAACAGCCGTGAAATATGAAAAACCAATAGTCTTTTTAACGAGACCGTTTCATAAATTATGAGAAATTTGCTACAAAAGTGGTCAGCCTGTTCATGCACCAAATTATAGATTTTATTGGGTGTAAGCAAAGCAGTATGAATTATGCTATTTAATGCCAAGTAACTCAGGACCGCAAATTTGGATCCTTTAGCAATCCATTTCTGTAACAGATCCTCGATTCTATAGCAATAAAGCTGCCAGGTTTTGACTCCTAATGGTCACATACTAAGCTATACTAGTGTATAATATGATTGTGCATAAGGCACATCAAGCATCCACACATATTAAGAAGAACTGTTAACTTTACTGTCAGCCACATTATTGTAAATGTCCCTCTCCAGATTCACTGCATTCAGTGGGAAAATGCCTCCTGAGAATTAGCCCTTTCATATATTTCAATAATGAATGATCCATACTGTCAGAACCTCTCCCAAGGGTCAGAAAAATGTCTGATTTATGGAAGCCCGGAGGGCATACACAGGACGCATAGACTTGAACCCATACCAAACAGTACATGATTTGCAGGACATGATAATGTGCAGCGTTGTCAACCATTAACAACGACATGATGAAAATAAGGTAATATTGTTATTTTCCCTTATTCCTGTGTGAACACAGGACAGAGGACACAACAAATCTTCTTGCAACCTTTGGCGAGCAGCGAAATGTTTTTGTAATCATTCATTACACTCTTTGGTATTGAATTCCTGTTACATTGTGCCTACTTCGCATAGAGGAGGCCAATTAATCCAACTTGGCTGCTGCCCCTTAGAGAAACCCTGCTAATGCGATTAATAGGATTGCGGCTTGCACTAGGAGAATGTGGATGACCATAGTCTGCTAAGAGGTTAGAGAAGGGGGAGAGAAAGAGAGAGAGAGAGAGAGAGAGAGAGAGAGAGAGAGAGAGAGAGAGAGAGAGAGAGAGGAACAGAGACAAAGAGAGGAAGAGAGAGTAATACAAGTCTTTTCTTTGTACTTCAAAACCTCCATATTCCAGTGAAGTTCAGAGATTTTAATATTTCTTTCAAGACCATCTTAAAACAGAGAGGTGCAAAAGAGGGCTGGCTCAGTTATATTTTGCTGTAGAATTTTGCAAGCCTTTCTTGTAGGCTCTCATAATGTTTACTGAAAATTGAGAGCATGGGTTTTACTCAGACAAGGGCAAACTGTTCGTCAAATGACGTCTGGCCAGATTAAATTTAATGAGTTATAATTCTAAATTGAATTACAAGGTTATTCCATGACCCATTTCCATCTTCACCTGTCTCCACCATTTGTTTTGTCAATGCCTGTTCATTTGCTGGGAGCACAAAATAGGAATAGAGTTGTCAACAACATAATTATAAACAAATATATATGTTAGTGATACAGATGGATATGCAAGTATAAAATACAACTGAAAGTGTGCTAATTTCATATTGTCTATCTAAATGTCACAGATCTATCTCAAAAATGATATAACATTTACATCATTTAGCAGATGCTTTTATCCAAAGCAACTTACAAACATCAGTCAACAGTAGAAGAGATCATACACCAGTTGCTGTATGCAGCCGACATTCTGTTAGAATACCAACAGCAGCATGTCATTAGGGCTAACTATGTTATACCTTCGCAACATACATCCATACATTGTGTAAAATATCAAGTGAATCAAACATGTATCAAATTTACCAGCAAAAAGTTGCTAGAAGTTTAAGTGCCAAAAAAAAAGCAAATGTTCTAAAGAAGTATCTTCTGTCCTGACTTCTGCAGGAAGTTCGTTCCACCATTGTGGCGCTGACAGAGAAAAGTCTAAATAGCTTTACATAGTCCTGTAAAGTCAACACAGTTACTATACTATCTAAACTTCATTCCACCTAGGCCAGGGCCCCTAAACTACGGATAGGCTAAAGTATTTTTATAAATCCAAAATATAAAAGGCATGCAATAATGATTAATTTACTGCTCGCTGCTCTGTGAAGAGCTTCACAACCCACACACACATACCATATTCAGGAAAACACAGGCCAGTATTACTCTTATCTGGCATCCACCGTTTGGTCATAGAGACAAAGCTTAATTCTGTGGGAGAACTTTAATGGCCCATGCCTGAAGGCTGAAGAGTGTGAACAGAAAAAGGGAGGGAGTTAAGGGTTTGTAAGATGCACTGCATTGCAATTGCTACTGAACAGGTGGACAATAAAGCTTCACTGACAAGTATTATCTGTTTGAATAGAAGAGAAGTGCATGAAGCAGCATTAAAATAAATAACACAACCTCAGCCACTTTATCAGATGTCCACATAGCTGCATACACTAATAGATGGCTGGGTGGAGGTTTGGAAGTGGTCACTGAACTAGCAGTTTTAATATAGAATAAAAGTAAACGTAATACAGATAGTAGTAGGCTGATAGTATCATTTGTTGTAGTAGTTGTAGTAAAAGTATTGAAAGAGTAGTAGTATTAGGAGTAATAACATGTTTTTTTAATACCTGAGTATACATAATAATATGAATGATCTCAACTGCTGCACAGTATGGTGTTAGTCCAAGGGTGGGACAGAGGAATGTGGTAGAATGTGGTAGAATTGTTAGAATTTCAAATTCCAAAAAAATCCCCATGTTTTGGTCAAATCTTGTGCAGTTTGTTAAACAAAGTAACCTTGTTTTGTCAGTCTGTCTTTGTTTTCTCCACCTAATACAGTAATTATGGACTCTGAGAGGACATCATGTTCTGGCTGAGAGTCTCTACCATGCCTCTCAGAAAGAAAATAAGTGTTTTAACTCTTCTCATGTGAATACTTGTATCCTAGCGTCAATATACACGACACTCACCGACGTATACTGAGAACCACTGTCCCACCAAATCCAGCCGATATTCACTATTTCTGTTTAATTCCACTTGAGGACGGCACTTTGTGTAAATCCTTTCCCACTGCTCATTTTCCCATAAAGCTCAGCTCTGTCTCTTGTTTCTGCCTCTTAAATTTCACCTAGAGTACCATATACTTTATTCATTGTATACGTTCAATGCCCTGCTATGGCCTACATCCTTCATCTCCTCCTTATATGCACCTCTTAAACCACATCCATGAATGTGTCTACATTTGAACAAGACCTGTTTCCTTCTGCCTCCTGTATGTACTATGTATGTTTATGTTTCCTAGTACTAATATATGAAAGGTAATTTATTTGTATACTGTATTTTATATATCTAATTTAACTGCTGGTGCAAATCCTAACAGTCAGATGCAGCAAGGGAAAATTGTGAGATGCAGCATTGAACAAACTCCAACCCTCCATGAATTGCATGCCACCATCTGCCTTAGTGTCATACAGTACCTTAGTTTTTTTAGAGTCATTCTTTTAATAGCATATTTTAATTCTGAAGGAGGTGTGAGGCTGAAACTACTACACCACTGACAGAATAGCAGTTGTTTAGCTGGAGAGCTGGAATAGATAATTGAAAAGAAATGTTTACAGGTTAACATGCTCTCAGGATTTGGTTCCACAATTACATGCAGTATCTTATATGGCTCTAATCCAACCAAGCCATTATTCTGCCTATTGATATTCTCATCGTGACTTGTGCTCGCCCACGTCTCAGTTACAATGATGTGACAGTCTTTACTCGCAGAGTGTATTCACGAGAGAAAAATGAGCCACGCAGCGAAAAACAAAACACAACACAACGGTTCCCTACATCCTGTTCCACAAAGAGACAAACAAAGAGAAGAAGGCCCGACGAGTCGGCCGTCATTTGTGTTTGTTCTCAAAGCGGAGGATTTTCTTATGAAGTCTGCGGCCGCTGAATGCTAAAAAGGAAACATGTCTCTGATGTGAGACCGTACCCAGGTTTCAATCATATCTCCAGAGACTCCGGCTGCCACACTGAACGAAGCAAATAACAGAGATTGTATTCATTGATGCCGCCCACGAAGGTAAGGAGTTTCAAATGGGAGGAATTATAGGATCAATAGCGTGATTAGCAGAGGCCTTGTAGCTATTGTGTGTTGTTGGCAATCCATCGTGTCGAGCTAAACCCAGGGGGACAGCGTGCTGCTGCTCCTTCCAAGCTTGGAGACCAAAGGAGGGAGATAAGATAGTGAGCTTACATCTCATTTATTCAAATATGCTCTGAGGTTACAGTGTTTTTTTCCCTTGAGGTGAAGTAATACAGTCATTTATCCGATAATATGAGCACAGTTCCCTGTCCCACTTATTGCAAATCTTTAACTTCATTAGGTGTTTATTATGCTGTCCAGTTCTGGGGTGAAATTGCTTTTGTTTTCAGAGAGCTTAATCATTTGAAAAATAAATATATTTATATACTGCGCATATATACTTTATGTACATACCATATGTAATGTATACATTTATGTTTAGTTTAAAGTGGTAAATGCTTTCATAATTACAGTAGGCTAAAACCTTTTGGATTAGTGTGTCTCTCTTGTTCAGGAACATCTAAACAATTGTTTAGACGGCAACGGGTTTCAAACCAGCAACTTTCTGATTATCTGTCGCCCAACTCTACCCACTGTACATGCGTACAATGACAACATTATTATTTTTGCCTCCAAACAGCATTCTCACAGATTTAAGAGCAAGTTCAAAACTACACTACCTCAGATTAACAGAAAATGCAATATGATATATATTATGCTAGCCATAAATAAAAAAAAATCAAGAAAAACATTGACATTTTTGTCATACACTTTTAACAAATAAGGACATACTCATATACAAAATAAAGTTTACTTTGAGTTGTGACTGGAATTTATTTTCAAACACTGCTAGTCATTTCATTACTTTGTGTATTTTTCTCAAGTATAGGCAACATGATAAAGATACTATGTCATGTTATGTCTAAACAATACATGTTTATTTCCATTAAAATTCCTTGGTTTTCTGACAATTGTGATTAGAACATACAGTATGTGTTCTGCCAAACCTCTGATTTAATACAGTATATACAGTATGCCTTTAATTTCTTTGCACTTCTGCTCATTTGTATTGCATAGTAATTTGACTACATTAGATCTGAAATACTTTGGCATACCTTGAAACAAAAACTGCCACACACCATTTTGAGAAATATTATTCTTTCAAATCACAGACTTAAACGTACAGCATAGCACATGATTGTAAGCTAATGCACTTTGTCAAATTCACCATTGATCTGCCATTTTAACAATCTCTGTCTGTGTTAATGTACTACTACACAGCCATGGCTTCGTAAACACAAACAACAACAAGTCTTTGCAATAGCTAATAATTTTATAGCATTGAAGGGAGAGGAGTTTTGTTTTGATAAAGTTCATATATCAACAAGCTTTCTCCAGAATGGCTGGTGATGATTTAGTCAATGCTTCAATTTGTACTTCACTCTGATCATTATTCTTACCAGGTCAAATCAGCCACTACTACACACGTTGCACAACATGACTCCAACACGAAGGAACATGGCACGGTGGTTATTTTTGTAAAAGAACAGCCTTACAACCTCAGGAAATGGACCCACGAAGCATTTTGTCTGGTTGTGCGCTAGTCATGTCAGCCCAACCCTACCTTCATGTGGCTGCCAAAGAAAAACATCCCCCATCACGTTTCACTAAAACACAGGTTCACATCATTACAACATAAAATTCCGGGACTTTTCCCTCTCAGCAAAATTAGACTACACACTGTAGTGCCAGCAACTACTTTGGGAGGTGAAATGGGCATGCTTCATACAGTAAAGTAATGCAGTGGATAGTCTCATACTGTAGACACCCCTCCCCACATGGCTCTAGAGCACCAGACGTAGTCTCGTCTTTATGCATCTGGACCGCTGGCTCTCTGAAATCCATGCCATGTGTGCCAATGAGCAGCAGAGCTGGCCCCGTAGTTTGGCAGGACCAATCAATAGAGACAGTATCTGCCCCCTCTCATCTATGTTGCCTGCTATCTGTAATAGATCTCAAGGATTAGGAGGGGACCGGAGAGGGGGACCTGTTTCATGTCCCCTGCGGCCCGGCCCAGCTGATCCAACATGAGACACACCAGGGAGAGAGCCAGGGAGTGATTGACAGGAGAGGACGTGAGGGGGTGAGGAGGGAAGGAGAGAACTTTGGAGACAGAAAGAGGACGTTGTAGGTGTGTGTGTGTGTGTGTATGAGTGTGTGTGAGTGTGAGAGAGATGCATTGTGAGGGAGACATGGTGGGGAAGTTATGGTGGATGGAGAGAGAGAGAGAGAGAGAGAGATGCAAGCAGAGCACGGATAAGCAGCAGTCCGGGAACGGCGAGGGCTCATGTAATTTCTCTAATCCTCCTGGCATTTATGCTTTCACCAGACAGATAATGAAAATGAAAAATAAAATGGAAAACTTCTCCTCCTGACTAGCCCCAGGTTTTTTTTTTATCTGTTGCACCCTTGGACTCTCTCTCTCTCTCTCTCTCTCTCTCTCTCTCTCTCTCTCTCTCTCTCTCTCTCTCTCTCTCTCTCTCTCTCTCTCTATCCTCCTCTCTCACTCTCTTTTAACGCCTCAGTGGACGATTGCTGAGTCGGCACAAATGTCGAATGTGTTATTTGCCTCTTTCTGCCAAGTCACCGGAGATGGGAATAAGTAAAGGTTGTTTCTTAAACTCCAACCCAAGACACCTAGATAATTCTGGAAGAATCCCCACACGGACACAATTCAAATTTCTCTTTTGCATGTTAAGATTGAGATATATGTAGCAAAATGCATAAATACATCGGTTTGCTTTGGATAGAATACCATTATAATTATACATTTTTAGTAAATAAATTCTACTATAACTAGTACTAATATGTTAGCAGGTTCTACAGTGTATGCATGTTCCATGTCATGTCATGTTAAGCATAATGTTTTATAATTCCTGTTGCCATGGCTATTACCCACACTGCACCTATTGCATCTAGCATTTTTGATAAGTATACTCTTTTATCAAAAATGCCATGGAGACAGAAGTAATGATCATAACGTCTTTGTGTGTCTTTAATAAACATATTATTTTATAGTATTGTAACCACACGTGTACAGTAGGTTAAGCTTGAAGTATAGGAACTGATTATAAACTGCATATAACATGATACTTGTTCCACTCCCACCTGACTCCCCTCCCAACAAACAACTATTATTTCATTATTTAGTTTTACAATTTATTGTTTCTAAAATGTATATCCTGTCTTAGTCAAATATTGTACTATATTATATGTTTTATATGTTTGTGTATTTATATGTACAGTACTATGTGTATGTGTGTATAAACGATATATATATATATATATATATATATATATATATATATACACACACACACACACACACACACACAGTATAATTATCTTTGTCTATATATAAGTTTATGTGTGTGATGTGTCATCTTCAACATTATTGTTATCAACAGTGATGTATCATGTTCAGTGAATATTAAATCATATTCCAGTATGTTCTGCAATAATGTGTGGGAACGTCCGGTGCTGAGAAATGAATACAAGATGGAAGTGCCAAACCCTGCACTTCATCTAATGGCCGCTTGAGGCTGGCTGCAAAGGGGAGTCAATCCCAATAGACTACAATGGTAAAATGTATAGAGGGCATGGGGGGGGGCGTTACAGGCAGAGTGAGGTACTGCAATGATGGCGACGGCCAGAGCCAGCACAGTGCGGTGTTCAAATATGTTCTTGAGAAAAGCTATGGGTGACGTCTCAAAGGGTTTGTCCATTTATATATACAGTCTATGGTTGCTACTGGCTTTGTTGATTTTTATAGATAATCAAACATGGATAGTCTTCCACATTGCCAAAACCTTTTCCTCCTGCATGGGAACAAATTGATGACAAAAAAAATGACTAGTATTAAAGTATTGAGATTGTTCATACAGTACTTACACTCCCCTGACAATGTAGGTGCAGCTGTGTGTTCTAGCAATGGCTACTGCCTGCATGCTTCTTCCGTCTTGAAGCGCATGTAAGATTAGCATGAAAGAAAACTGCGGCACTCTATAGGAGGAGCACAAAGCCCTTTTCCTTTGATCTACAGCCCCTACTGGCCTCTAACTGCCTGTAACAAACCTGTCCTTTCCTTTAGTACATCACAATTAACCCTGAGGCACTGATGGGGGACAGTTGCACACTGGAAACAAGATAGTCAGAAAGTTATTTCTACAAGGCCGCTACGCTACTTCTGAAATGCTCACTTGCCTTGATTGGCTCAGCTGAGTGCTGGATTAATGTGTGTGTATACAACCCCAGGCAAGGAAATGTAATTTGAAAAGAGAAGAGAAGTGAACGAATCACATGAATAAATCACAAGAGCTACTGTCTGGCATTGGTTCTCTGCCTCTGATATTTTGAAACAGAGGTGAAAGGGTGAGAAATCGAGGCGGATATGATCAGGGGCTGATTGTAACCTTGAATTAAGTTTGCATACATAAACCGGGTGACACTTGGATGTCCTCTAAACATTTTAGCCGCAGGCTTCCAAGTCTTTATTAGCTTCTGTTATTTTAAGTGTTCTGATTTATTTTCCCATTCTGGATTATCATAAAGGGCCTCCCTAAGAAAGTGATAGTAAATAAGAATATAGCATAAATATTGTATTTGCTGTACTCTAACAGATTACATGCTTTGGAAAGATGTGCGCATTTAATTTATTTGTAGCGGCCTGGTGCCATTAATTTTTGTGTTAAATTGTTCACAAGCTTCCAGTCGAATATTTTGCGAATTCACTTTTATTTTATATTCATCTTATAATTACGGTTTGTTAATTTAGCTGATGATTTTGTCCAAAGTCACTTTAGAATGAATAGCTACATTAAGATTGATAAGGAGCAGAGGCCTCATTTATAAAACTGCGTTTTCACATGAAAATGTTCCGTACAAACGAAACACAGAAAGTGCGTGCGCACAAAAATATTCGGATTTATAAAACAGAGCATATTTCCTTTATAAATCACAATACACTCTAAATATAGCACAAGCGAATAAGCATTTTGTCTTACCCAATGAACAAGCGCCTTTATTCAATAAAATGCCCAGAATTAATATTCATTGATAAATTTAATGAAGGCAAATCCCAAAAAAGTATTTTCACCCAAATGTGAAATTTAAGTTCTTGTAGGGGAGGTTGACAGACGAAAACAAAATTGTTTGGTGGACATTTTGTGGGCATTGCATATGCCAAGCACAGAAGATTTGTTGTTAAGGGAGAATTCATTAGGACATTATTCCTTTTGGTCAAGTTTGTTAGACACTGACCTAATAATATGATTCTCTTCCCATACAAACACCAAAATGCACGAAGATGGCTAGATAATATGTAGCAAAAACATAGTGGAAAGCAAAAACACATCTGTGCGAATAATACTGATGAACAGGGTTGCGTATACGGAATAAAACCAATTCATTTAGCATTGAACTTTCTGTAATGGTGTCCTGTGAATTGCAAAATTGATGTATAATCAATATA
This sequence comes from Amblyopsis hoosieri, assembly GCA_027564755.1. NCBI lineage: Eukaryota > Metazoa > Chordata > Actinopteri > Percopsiformes > Amblyopsidae > Amblyopsis > Amblyopsis hoosieri. The sequence goes on along the minus strand of JAODUE010046319.1, from coordinate 8,302 downwards.
ATTGTTACTGTTCCCCAACACACTGAAATGAATAAAGCTAAATTTATAGTAAAAATAAAAATGTGTAACTAATACGTCAGCACGAAACAACACACACAAAGTAATGGATTCTTGGAAAGGAGGCGGAGCATAGTGCCGGTATTCTGATGATTTATGCTACCCGTCGAATTGTGCTTCCTCTACATACTTCGCAAGCATCATTTTCATCATGCTTGAGACAACACCAACAGATTTCTGCTATGTAATCTGGATTTCTAGCTAGTACTGTAAAAGTATGTTTTTAACAAATGTATAAGGTTTGTCATTTTACCTGTAGAATATGATTTGGTTAATTGCCATGTTGTAATTTAACATTTGTATATTTTATAATTATTTGCATAATGTTAACCAATTCCCACCATTAACAACAACTTAAAGATTGTTTATCATATTTGTAATTTCCCCATCCCATGCCAATATCCCATAGTGTATGTAGGCAACAATGAGAAGCTTTTTTAAAATCACATTATACTTTTAGTTATAACTTTATGGGATCTTGGAAATGGGAACAATTTACGATAGGTCATGCGCTACGGTAGCATTTTTCGACAAAGCAGCATAAATCGTCAGAACACTTTCGTGACGGTTAGGTGTAGGCTAAATCCTACCCTTGACTGTCACAAACTCCATAGGCTATCACATGGACTAACTCCACAAAACAGTTTGATTGGCATTTGTAAAAGTGATTCACATTTGTAAATGTGTTTTTAACCATGTACATTTGTTTTGCACTTCAATGCCACCGTATTTAGGCCTAGCCTGGTGTAACCGGACCAAAAATTTACTTTGTGACTAGCGTCTGGACCTGTTTCATTGGTGCTGGTTTACAGTCAAACCATTGCTACAGCTGTTTGTAGGCTATTGCTTCATCTAACTCTACCATCATTTTCAAACAAATGCTTTACTTTTACTTCATTGCAATTAGCCACCTCATCTGCAGATTGGTCCACCATCCAGAGTGGCTGAGTGAATGTTAAAGCAACAGGGTTTCCAGAATAATCTCAGTGAAAACTGACCTGACATAAATTATGCTAGTTTAGGCCTAATTATTGGCTTCTTTCCCTATATAACTTTCATTATTTCCTTGTCTCTTAATTTCCTTGATCACCACCATATATAGCAGTATGCTATAATGGAAGAAAGGTCGAAATCTAACAAAAAATGTAGTTTTACAGATGGAGTGAGTCTAGAGTTAGAGTTAGAAGAAGTTACTAGGTTATAACCGCAACATCACTAACAGGTGAGAGCAGAGAGGAGCTGAGCCACACAAGTTTATTAAAATATATACATTTTTTTTAGACCTGCCTGTTGGCTGATGATAATTGTCACCTGGGCATTAGCAGATGGTGTCACTGTGTCGCTTGCCAGCGACGGTTGCTGTACAGTAGTGATCGGGGCTGTGTGACGGGGCTCTGTCAGTGCGGTGTGTAAAAGGTCTGACACAGGGTTTTTCCGTTGCCTTTCTCACAATGTCCTGTGGGCTCCCGAAGGCTCTTTCTGCTGCCTTGGCACAATGAGACTATCGGTGCCTCCAGAGCTGTCCCGGTTCATTCTCTGCACTCGGTGCACAGAATACTGTTTCTACTGGGTTCATTATACTAGGATATTTTATTAATTTAACCTATTTATTTCCAGTGCTCTTCTCACAGCCACACATTTGATTGAAGAGCTTTAGTCATATTAATGAACTACTGGCTGTTAAATTAAGTAATAAACGAAACAATTTTTTTTCATGTTTGAGACGATTGGGAATTTACTTAGTTATTCTCATCAGGACATCATTCTCACATGGAATCATTTTATGAGTATGTTCAATTGTGAGCGAGCATAATCAAAAATAATATAATGAGAATATAATTGATCAATTTGATCAATTCACTTCAACACATTAATAATCTAACTATCATAATACTTTAGAAGGGAGACCTTATATTTAAATAATTTATCAGAAATAAATGTAATACATCCAATGTTGTATACATTTTAGGGTTCAGTTTATGATATTGGCTAAACGGTCCCCTTTTTAAATGCTTATATTCTTATCAATTGATTTAAATGCAAATGTGTATACATTGTAGGCATCAGTTTATGCTAGCAGAATGATTTGGAAGTCATTAATACATTGTTTAACACTTTGCAGCCAATTTACATAGGGGGACAGATTTCAGCAGCATTATCATTGCCTAAAACGGTCCCAAGTTTCAAATTCTGTTACTTTTATCAATTTATTTAAATTATATTGTACACATTCTAGGCATCCGTTTATGCTAGCAGCATGGTTTCAAAGTCATCAATACATTGTTTAACACTGCAGCCAGTTTATAGAGGGGGACTGATTTCGGCAGCATTGACATTGCCTAAAACTGTCCCAAGTTTCAAATGCTGTTATTCTTATCAATTGATTTAAATGCAAATGTGTATACATTCTAGGCATCAGTTTATGCTAGCAGAATGATTTGGAAGTCATTATTACATTGTTTAACTCTTTGCAGCCAATTTGTATAGGGGTACAGCTTTCGGCAGCATTGACATTGCGTAAAACTGTCCCACCTTTCAAATGCTGTTGATTTATTGTAAAACACACCTAGCTTAAATGTTCAGGACGAAGGCTGTCCCAGCAGCTCAGAGTCAAAGGGACAGTGGACATTATGGTTCTTTATACAGTATGCAAAATAGCCAAGACGGTCTTTTATAAATACCATTTGTTGTCCATGCAAACATTAACTGCATAAACATGTTTGTAACCTAATTAATTTAACTATGTAGGCCACTTTCATCAACTTGGTAAGTGTCCGCATGTAAAACTGACAGCTCTTCTGTCCAATGAGCAATAAGCATGAGGTCACAGCAGCGTGGACTGTTTTTCATAATAAACCTTTTTTACAGTCTGTGGGTTTCTGTGAGTGAAGACGTATCATCCGTGTCGCAAGGAGGTGTCAATTTATCATGTGCTGACTGCTGGGTTGTTTGAAGTAGAGACAATGTAGATACAGTATGCTAAGAACGATCAAAGCCTTGTTTGATGGTCTCAGGTCACTAGTACTACAAGTGGCTGTGTCTCTCTGACTGCAGATATGGGTGGGCTGATTATAATTGGACAGTAACTAGATGGGAGGTAGAAAATAGCACTGATCCTAACTGGCTTGTTATTTCTGGTAACATTATTTCACAAAATAAACCTGAAAAAATAAAGAGACTACCAACGTAAAGTACTGTATAATGTAAATAATATAAAAAGCTGCAATATCCATGTCAAATCTATCGTGGACAAATGTATGTGGTTTCTGCAGAAATCCGACTCTATGGGACACAATATTTCACTAATAAAAACTTTGGCCTAAAAAATATTGGAAAACTTTAATGAAATTACCTATATTTAATGATAACGGAAATTAGTGATGATTAAAATGACATAAAAATTATGCTCTTACTATACTGTAGTCACATATTTAGAGGAACTGTGGAAGACTCCATCATCAGGCTGTATTATTGTATTATTCCTGCCTTCGCTTCTACATCTGGCTGTTAATTTTGGATGTTTGTTCGGAATGAAATATTCACCTAATGGTAGAGTCCATTCAGCCTCATATAAAAAGGCTTACTGACAACCATTTGTGATGGGGGGGGGACAAAGGTACGAAGGACTCTGGCCAGCAGTAATTTGGAGCGACTCAATGGGTTTGGTGGTCCACAAATCAGACAGCCACACAGGCATACACAAAGCTGACAGAGAGCAGGATAGCAGTGTGTGATGGGCTACCCGTTTGCACAAACACCCATTCAACTTCCCTGGCAGATTCAGCTGTATTGGGGCGATGCCAGAGAGATGTCCCCCCACCGATAAAGCAGGAACACAGTTTGTTTAAGGCCTGTTATGGCTTACTGGGGCTATGCTTGATAGTGAGATGCCCTAATACATATTAATAATCACTGATGGTAATGATAACAAAGTGCTTTTGTCACAGCAAAGGGGAGTAGAATGGATTTGTATTATTTCAGTTTCCGAAATACTAAACCAGCCTCATTGCATATTCTCTAAAGCACATATGGTGTTGTATTAAAAATATTCAATCCAAAGATATGAAGCAGTAGAATGCAGCTCTTGAAGGGCCATTGCAGCAAAACAAGTTAATGTTAGTCACTAATCCAGCTGCAGGTGTTCTGAAGAGCTCATCTCAATTAAACCAAATTGGCTTTCACACACTTATTCAAATTAGTTTAGAATCAAGCACACACTCGCAAACTAAACATGCTTACCTGGGCAGAATCAGCTTCCTTCCCTGTCCCAGCATCCCTGCCTCTTGCTCACAGAGAGGCTGTCGGGAACTGAGGTGCTGAAATAAAAATAATTTACATTTAGATCAGCCAAGAAACCGAAGGAAATATGATCAGGGTCTATACTTTTCCCATTGACTTAATCAAAGTTTTAACATGATGACACAGGCTCTATTAGTTGTTGCCTAGCTAACATCTCAAGAGAGCAGCATGAGGTATACTTCCCAAGCTATAATTAAACAGTAATTAAAACATTGGTTGCGCATATCAAATATCAAGGCTCTCTAAATGTACTTAAAGCTTCTAATTCAATCAGACTCTTAAAAATACAAAAAAGGGGATGAGAAAATTTTACATACAGTCCTCTGGTCAAGTCTCATATAAACATTACATTTTAAAATGTCCTTTACGTGTTTAGTGACCTACAAATACTGAGAAGTACTTAGCATAACCGGTTGCCTATCTGATTATGACATGGAGAATGGAATCACACCATTTTCTTTAAAAAAAAGCATTTTGTTATCCAAGAATATGAATCACCCGTTGGGCTAATTGTAGCATTGGCTAAAAGGAGAATAGAGACAAAAATACAAGTGATGCTGTGCGAGTTCTAAGAAAGGACAGATCCTTCATTGAAAGATTTTGTAAGGAAATCAAGTTTCTGCCTCAGCATCCTCTACCTTACTGTAACTTTAAACAAACATGCTGCTTGGTGAATTAATTATATTAATAATGACATATGTGAAAAACCCATTATTGTTTAAATATAGTATATACTGTATCTTAAATATAATATATATACACACACACTGTATACAGAAAGAGGATTCCACTGAATATTTCTAATGACAAATTAGTAGACTAATTCATCTTATAGGCTACATTGATACTTGTGGAGGGGTGGGTGTGGTTTAGCAACATCTGTGAGTGTAAGAGAGTGTGTTGGGGATGTCGTTCACTCATGGATATTGGGAACAGTACAGTATGTGCTAATCACCTGTCTCCCTACATAAGCAGGCAAAGCGGGGACAGAACACGAATGAGAAAAGGAAACGTCAAACCCTCCCGACGCACCAGAGTGACACTACATGAAATATGCTTGTCTGTGTGAACACTGAATAAATGTCTTATACTCCCTCTCTAGACTCTCCCTTTCTCTCAGAACAAACCCCAAGTGTGTCACTGTCACAATTTATATTCTTTTTAGGACTATTTATGACTATATGTATACATGTGTTCATATGTCTTTATAACCCAGGTTACATTCTTCTTTTTTTTTTTGTTCATGACCTGCATCTCCAGTTTCTCTTTTGGTACAGTTACAGTTACACGGTCACCTAGTGTTATCAACATGTCGCACGTGTCGGCCAATCTAATCTAGTCTCACTATGATCTCTCTCTCTGTATTTTTCTCTGTACATTTGCTTCTGTCAGATTAAGAGATCAGCCATTCTAACCTTTTCTCATCCAATGTGTGTGTATGTTCACCTCCATCTGCCTGTGTGTCATCCTGTCTCTGTGGTCCAGTAGAGAGCAGATCAATGCAGCCCTCTGTAGTCCTGTGGGAGATTGGCAGCATGATAAACGTATTACCAGAGCGTCCAAGTAAATTGGGGCCAGGAATGGAGGGCCAGTTGTGGCTAAAAGAGCCTACCACAGTCAGGCAGTAGGATGGCCTGGAAGAGGGCGTAGGTTTGGTTTGACAACTTTCAGCGTTTAGCCTAGAATTTCTGGGTCTGTCAGAATCTCTGATTTCATAAAAATAGCAGCATCAATCTCTTATTGGGACACTTTTCACACTTCCGTGTTAGTCGCACTGGAATTCATAATGGGCAGAAACCACAGCAGCTGCAGGCGGCAAGACATAAACACACAGTAATTCTAGTGTCTTGTTTTCTTATAAAAAGCCCCACCCTGCTTTCCACCAATTTTTGAAACAATCGCAACCTCAGAATGTTATGGGTAGTCAATTTTGATGTAATGAGGGTCCTACGTTTGAAATTAAAACAGGCAGCAGTTTTGTTTGTGAACATTTCAATATCGATGAGACACCCAACCGTCATTTACTGGCAAATAAAACTTGCAAGCACAAAAAAAACCCTGCAGGTTCTGTTAATTTTGTCACATCAGTTAGTAAAAAGGTACAGTATGTTTGGATTACAGTATGCACTACTGTAGTAGAACCTTAAGTTCATGAGGCTCCTCTCTTTTCCTCATTGTCTACTTACGGTAGCTCTCACTATCGTAAAGTCAACACTTTACGAGTGTAGACTTGTAAAGTCAACACTGCATGCGGTTTTCGTGAAAAGTTTAAATAATAATAATAATAATAATAATAATAATATTAATGATAATAATAATACATTTAATTTGAAAAGCACTTTTCATTTGAACAAATCTCAAAGTCCTACAGTACAATATCCTATCAATATCCTTGGCTTTAGCCAGCTTTGCCCTCAGTCAATGAAAACTAGTCAAATTGAATAGCTTTATCTGGGGTGGAAACTGCAGAATAAGTAAATAAATCGACAGACTTCCAATATATTCTATATAGAGAACCTAAATCACTTCCACATTATGGGACCTTAGTTTGGACAAAATATGTATGGTAGTCAACGGCGACAATACAATTATTTTTAGATCCTGTTTGAATTGTGACACGAAGTACACATATGATGTTTGTCTATTTAAAAGATAAATGTTAAAGTCAAGAACGTTGCAATTTTTTATAAAACTATAAAGTAATCTTTAGTTTTGTGTGCAACCGCTCAGTGAACTACAGCTTCAAACTTTACTATCGTTGATGTCAAAAGAGCCATTTGTGCCCAAAATCTGTTTGGAGCCTCAGAAAATATTATGCTTAGCCTATCAATCAATTATAGTTACCCTATCAACATTACTAATTTACCTAAATAAGTCAATAATCATTTACATGTTTTTCCCACGTAGGAGTGATTTTGAACCAGAGGGGACAGTTAAATGTTAGGGGGGTGCGGGGGCCCCCCCCAACCCCGCAAATATTTGTATTAAATGAAGCAATTAATTGAACCTGAAAACAAGATACCAAATTCTAGCCTATACCCAGCTACTGTGCGATCTTAGTTCTATATGATGTTTGTCAAAGCCACAAAGAGCCTCTGTAGAAGGACTCAAGAGCCGCAGGTTGCAGATCCCTAGTCTAGCACAACATACGTCACCAAAACAATGCTTTCATCTTGATTCAAAGAATTTTCTTTAAAATAGTTAAACATCATATGTGAACTTCATGTCACAAAGCAAACGGGATCTAAAAATACATTGTTCTCGCCGTTGACTATCCTAGTACACTCGTACAGCCTAGTACACTCGTAGCCAGCCAAGTACTTATAGTCAATTTTTAAACGGATATGACATGTAAAACTTTTTTCAGCCCATAAAATGCAGATTTAAAAAATAATTGGGTTTCATCAATATTAACAATAGCATTGATGTCAAATCACAGTTCAGTCATTAAATTATAGTTTACAGCTAAAACAAAGTGCAGTTAGGCCTACTTAGAATACATTAATATAGAATAAATGTATGTTGTGTTATGTTCTTTGAGAATGCAGAAGTTGAAATGAGATTTTAATGCAAAAATGTGCTTCTCAAAGGTTGTATTGTAGCTTAATATATAGCTCTCTAGATGCAGCTACAATATATAGCTGTAGTTTTAGGGATTTATATTGTATCCTATCAACAAAAAAAGGTATGCATGTTGTTTTCATTTGATTCTCTCCATCATATTTCATAATATCTTGTCTTTAGGATCAAGTGATTAACCTTCAGAACTATTGTGCTATCATGTAAGTAGCGTAATATACTGTATGTTGACTGGCATAATAAAAATTTCAAAAAGTAAATATGTACACAAGCTGTAATGTCCTTGCACTTTTTAACACTAGAACTACCGGAATTCTATAACTACTATAATGGCCATAGCAGTCATTCTGACCGCTCATACATTATT
>JAODUE010046308.1:0-41608 GCA_027564755.1 Amblyopsis hoosieri | reverse complement strand
ACCAAATAGGGAAAAATCCTATGTTTTTTATCCTATCCTAACTTTTGTCTTAAGATAGGATGTCTACTGTAATACGCTCCCATATGCCTATCTAGTAATTACAGCCCAACTCGGAAACATCAGAAAAGGTTGTTAAGTGGTAGAGGAGTGGATATTGACAAGAGTGAAAAAGACACAAATAATGCTAGCCCACTGGTATCTGGCTTGGCCCCAAGACTCGAACGTCTAGTCAAATCATTTTGGTTCTGGAATGTTGATTTCTTATAATGCACTTGATTGTAGATGCCATCTTGTGGGTATGTTGTGAAGAAATAATAGACTAGCTCAAATCTAATTATTTCTCATTGAATGAAGACTTAAAAGCTGATATGGGATACATAAAATGTTTTATACATTTATTTTATTTAATGCAATGATGTAGGCCTATTAGAAGGTCATTACTTGTTACTACATTACCCAGAATGAACCGTTGCCTGCAACCAGGAAGTACATGTCGCGATCGATCCCACCATGGACCATGGATGTATTAAATTGAGTAGGTTCGCTATGAATGCTGTGCGTAAACGTAGCTGTGGCAAAATAAATTTAATTTAATAGTGTGGGTTGCTAAACTTACCATTTAGTTGCCTTGAGTAAAATACCGTACATAGGCTACATTGCACCATATTGTTCAGAAACTAAAATGGTGTGGTGACTTATGTTAGCTAATGCTATTCAACGAAATATTCACACGTTAACTAAGTAAAGGAAGGCACATTTTTCGACGACTTGCCTGCAGACGAACCACGTCATATTTTAAGAAATCATTAACATAAATGCAACATAACCTGCAAAAATCCATGCAGGTAGACTTGTCACCAATGGTAACGGATGACGCCTAATCAGATTTTCTCAAGTTCTAGTTTCGATGCTAATATACGGTAGCTAAAATCAGAGGTGCGAAATGGTCAGTTCATCATGCTTATTCTGATCCGATTTAGATGTACAACTCTTGTACGTGTATCCAGTCAATTTATTTCTTGTCTATTTTTTATAGAATTCAAAGCAGAAAAACAATCCATTTAAAAGTAAGTCCAGTGTTATTTTTGTGGTCACGTATAAATATTAGACCCCTACGCCATTAAATATACATGGTCTTTATTAAGGTGTATTTACAGATGCATATGACGAGCGAGATTCACTTGATAACCTGTTTTGTAATAATGGTAAAATAACCCAGTATGTATTTGTCTGTGGTTACACTGGCAAATGCTGCTGTAATCCTTCCTCAAATAGAAACGGACATTTCTCCTTGTTCTTACAAATGCATACATGCATTAAATAACGTGTTAACTGTTTGTTCAGCAAAAAACCTTGGAAAGAAAAAATCATCTCGTGGTGGAGCAGTTCCTCAGTAAGTCAAACACAATTAAGTAAAGACTCGATCAGTGAGTAGTACGATATAGCCTATGCTTGCAATATTTCAGGTCATCCATTGATGAAGACTTTTTCCAGAAACTAGCAGAGGAAGCAAAAATGGACGTTGAGGTGAGATAGTGTTCTTCTGACAAAATTGCCTGCTCAGGATAATACTGTTTATCTGAGATCTATCAAATGGAGACTATAATGCGGTCAAGACAAGGGTATTATTACAGTCTGTCAGGTGACTATAAATGGATTATTATGATTACTATTGTATTTAGATATGTTTTTTTGTTTCATTTAGGACTCTGATGTATCAGAGGCTGATCCCAATGACATATTGAAGAACATGAAGGTAAATATGAAGTAGAGAGAGAGCGAGAGTGTGTGTGTTTGAGTGGGGTGCACTGAAGATCTCTCTTGCTGTTGATCCTTGTACAGGACATGGATGATATGGATGCTGACCTGTTCAAATCAAAGAGAAAGCCCAGTTCTGCCCCTGCACAAACCAAGTCCGTTGGTAAGGGTGGGCCACAGAAAGACCCTGGCAAATCAGAATGAGTGTAGATCTAGGAGGAACAGTTAACGCTGCCTGTACTACTAGACAACTTCCTACATACAATTTGCTCCCCATCCTAAGTGGACGCAGTTAGCGGTGTTTCCTGCTGCCAGCAGTTAGCGTGAGCTGTGTGTTCCCTCTTCTCAGCATCCATACTGCAGGCTAAGAAGCCAAGCTCTGCTCCTTCATCCTCAGTGTATGGCCGCAAGAAGTTTGACTTCTCTGGTGAGTGAATGTCTAATGCCCATCTAGCCTTAAGACTGGCACATTAGGGTAACTACATTGATTCACATGGTGGTGTTGAGGATTGTTATGGTATTGGAGAAGCTGGAACCTTTGTCAGCCTACACTGAAGATACCTTTAATGTAATCGTAGCTTTGTATAATATCACTATCATCTCATCTTGTCGTAGGGTCGTTTTAAGTGATCCTGTTGGTTTGTGCAATTAAAACTAGCCTATATGTATTCACGCTGCTCATTCCCATACTTTTAAAAGGGTCTTTCTTGACAAATACTTATTATGACCTGACATTTAGTACAATTAACTAGTATGCATTATAAAAAATGTGTACATTTTCTTTTGTCTTTGTGCCTGAACTGTACATGTCAACATGTTTACATTTGCCCTTGTGCCTAAACTGTACATGTAAATGTATTTACACAGGGCACAGGCATAAGAGATCTTGGTCTCTCTTTGTTAAAATAAAGTTTGAAGAAGAATTTGAAAATATGGTGGTTATTAGAGAAGCTCTTTGCAATCTTGTGTGTTGTAACCTAAATTAATAGAATTCAAATATATTTTCTATATTCTAATACCTTTAATTATATGACCAGACATGATCTTTAAATTATATTTTGGCAGTGCTGGATGAATTGGTCTCTTTTTGCTGTCCACAGATCTAGATGACCCCTTGGATCACTTGCTTAATGACCTGCTGCCCGAGGAAACTAAGGCAGAACCCAATGCCAACACACAGACAACAGAGGTTTCTCCCCCATTTTCTCCGGGCATGAAGAAAAAGGACATAGGTGTGCATATTTTCCATAATATATTATTTGGTCTTTAATTAAAATATATGGTCTTTTTAAACAGAGGGTTTCAAACTGCGGTGACTCTCCTAAACAAGTAGTTTATAGTGGTTGTGTAGTTAACCAAACCCTGCTCTAAAATATATTTATTTTAATGTTGTTTCTCCACCAGTTAAGGCACCAAAGAAAAGAGATGAGCTTACATTTGATGATGATGAAGATGATCTAATTGATGCATTGGGATTTGACAGTGACATAGACAGACCTAAGAAGAAGGAGATTGTGATTAAGCCCAGTAAGGAAAGGTAAACCTGATGTTATGGATACATCTGCATCCATGGCCACCATAGTGGGGGTAACTTATAAACACACTTCCTTGAAAAACTAGAATTTTACATAAGGGGGCCTTTTATTCCTACATCAGTAGTGCAGTGTTTCATTGGCTTTTACTGCATTACCGGTAGTTCTGTGTCCATACAATGACTGTGTTAGAGCAAATTGTTGCCCAAGTGAGCAAGAGCAAATTTTTGCCCAAGTGAGCAACACCTTCAGGACAACACACTACAGAATACTGTATCTGTGTGTAAACAATACTGACACATACCGTTTCCCATGCTCTGCTGCCTTATATGTCAGCGGTGAGCAAACGCAGAGAGCTCGAACCAGGCTAGATGAGATTCTGGAAAGTGGGACCTCTCCTCGACTTCTGGAGAGACCACCCACAGGAGAGAGAAAGGAGAATCCTCTTCCCTTGGAGAGAAAGGAGCAGGAGAAGACCTCCACTGCTAAAGGTGCTGAAGTATATCACTGTGTTGTGAGGTGCCCTAAGTGAGGGTGAATTAGTCCAGATGCCTTCAACATCGTTCAAGCTAAGAACCCCATGGCTGTTCAAATCACGCCCCAATCGCATGTATTTTTTTATTGCCGAGTCAACAATGTGTAGGGGCGGCCTATGGTGCCATGTTTCAAATGACTTTGTAACGGTGTAGCCTACTGTATACAATGCTAAGCCATTCAAATAATTATTGACAGATTAATACATTTATAGCTAGGTAGTTAATGTATATTTTCAGAATTTTTATTGGGCTCAAATAATTTGGAGGATCCCCTGTAGTACCTCTGAGGACCCCCTAGGTGACCCGGACTCCCTGTCGAAGACCTCTGAATTAGCCAGTGCTACATTGTTTTGTTTTGTTTTTCAGAGGCTATGCTGGAGGACGACCTTGCATTTTGCTCCTATCAGCCGACATTGGCGTCCACTCCTGAAGGACGCCAGTCTCGGAGACAGTCTGTCAGGTAAGCCGCTTCGTTTCACAGTAAGGGGTTGCAGTTGAAAATTATGCAGTCTATTTAAATGGTTCTATCAGGCCAATCAAATTGTTCAGTTTAACCCAACTCAGCTTTAGCCGATCCTCTTTACAATGCTCACAGGTTCTCTACAGAGGATGTCAGCATCTCTACTCCAGAGAGGAAACCAAAACCTGTCACACCCTCTACCCCTACCTCCACCCGGCCGCGCAATTCGTCCGACTGGCTGGGCCTCAAATCGAACGAAGAGAATCACTTTGTAGACGACGAATCCCAGGAGCCCGAGAGCGTTCCGGACACCCCCAAGACCTCGTCCTCCCCTTTGGCTCAGAGAAGAGTTTCCCTGCCCGGCAGTCGTGCCACACCTGCTGAGAAAACAGCTGCGGAGATGCCAGCCACGCCCACGCTTTCTACCGCACCTCCCAAGGCAGAGGCCCCCAAGAGCCAGAGGACGCAAGAGGAGGAAGGTGATTGGCTGACGGGAGCACTGAGTAGGAAGAAGGCTCAAGCTACCGCAAGTGTCGAGACGCGTTCCAAACAGGAGGACTCTGTCGGCCTAGGTAAACAGGCAGAGCCGAACTCCCTAGTGAGGTACTACAGGTTCCACACTCCGCCGCATAAACAGTGAAAGTGGTGCCGCTGTTTCTTGGCAACGACTTGTTACCTGCCTCATTTTTTTTCCAGTAAACAGGCGTCTTCACGTGCCTCCAGGAACAGAGAAGAGGACGCCGTCCCATCTGTCAAGGAGCCAAGGTCAAATACTGCACCTCAGTTACCCTTACTTACTCTCTGTGGCTGTCGTGATAACAGACACGATAAGGACTCATTTGATTTTACTCCTTTTTTTTTTTTGGGTGAGCAGGGATACATCTCGTAGATTCTCCAGCCCCGCTGCTCATTCTACACCAGCCGGAGAGGAGAATCCCTGGCAAGGTCTGCAGTTGTGTAGCTACCCTTACAGAACTGTGGATTCATGGATTGTTTTTAATTGACACCAATTTCTTATATGCTTTGTCAACACCACAACACCACCTCTTAATAGTTGTCCAACATGTAGATATCCCTTAGCGATGCTCCAGCCAACTGGCCTCAACATTCCCTCCACCACAAGATAGACCCGGGCCCCAAATCTTGCTTCTAGAGTGAGACACAGTGCCGTCGAATCCAAATCAGCGCCAACCTCACCCGGTGAGGGTGGCCTAGTCAGACTCCTGACTTTTCTGCTAACTATCAGATTTTACAGCTGTTAACCAGCCATATATATTACAATTACAATTAGCAGACGCTTTTATCCAATGTGACTTACAATGAGTAGAGTATTACATGGAGCAGGTAGGGGGATAGGCGTCTTGCTCAGCTCCGGCTGGGAGTCCAACACCACTAGACTACCCTGCCCCCCCCCCCCCTTATATCTACTGTGGTGTCTGGGTCTATGCATTGTGGCTAATCTCAAGGAAACAGATTAGTCACAGGTTATAGATGTAACGTACAGTATTGTGGTGTCCACATTGAATGATGGCTGCTCATTCTCTGTCCATTAGTGCCACCACAGAGCCAAATGCAGAGCACTGGGGTTCAGCAACAGGTCATTTTGATTTTCTCTATTTATCTAATGTAAATAATGTATGGATGAATGTGTATAAACGGTATATATAATTTAATGTTGAGTTAAATATACATATTTGAGTCCCCTCTCATTTTCTCCTAAGCAGGTGACACTTACAGCAGACAGCCTGCAACTATTATTACAGCAACAGGTTAGAAATACGATTTCTGCTCCATTAGGAATTAAGCTTTATTAAACGAATGCACCGTAACCGTTTATTTTGGATTAGCACTCCTTACAGTTGATGCAACCTCAGCTGCTGGCACTAGGAGGTGCTATGGATGCAGGGTCTACACCATGGTCTGCACAGAGACGGATGGGAAAGGAGCAGCACCTTGCAGATCATCAGTCTTTACATGCTCGCATTATCCAACTAGAAGGGCAGGTTGGTGAAATCTGTGTTGAAGAAAACCTGAAATAAATAGCAATTATATCTTATATATACAACTTAAGCAGAAGTCGTGTACCACTCACTATGAACAGCCAGTTCTTTAGTGAGTTTGGGTGAGCCAGTGTCTTGTTGTTGTCCAGGTCAGGACCCTGCAGTTGGAGCGAGACCAAACTCAGATGCTACTGGAGAGCGTTCAGCAGCGCCACAGACAGGACACGGAGCTCATGGAGAACACACACAAGTAGGGGCTTACACCCTTAGCTTCATTACTGGTTATTAGGCCTCCATAAATCTCACACGCAGACGCAGTACATTTATATGTACAGTATATACGTTTTGGTCTTTGCACAACACAACGTACACTCTATATATTCCAGTGTAATAAAGCTCTATGCTCTGGCAGGGCTCTATTAGTGTATATATTCCAGTGTAATAAAGCTCTGTGCTCTGGCAGGGCTCTATTGGTGTATATGTTCTAGTGTAATAGAGCTATATGCTCTGGCAGGGCTCTATTAGTGTATATGTTCCAGTGTAATAGAGCTCTGTGCTCTGGCAGGGCTCTATTAGTGTATATGTTCCAGTGTAATCGAGCTCTGTGCTCTGGCAGGGCTCGTGTACGGCTGCTGGAGGAATCGGCAGCTCAGAGGGAGTTGCGGACGCGGCAGGAGTGCGAGGACCTAACGGAACACCTGGCCACAGTAGCAAGGCTGGCTGAACAGGAGCGCTCAGAGCTGCAGGCTCAGCACCAGCGCAGACTGGCCCAAGCCCAGCAAGACAGAGACCGGGAGGTGGAGAGACTCAGGGACCTTCAGAGGTAAGTCACTAGAGTCATATAAAGCATGTTGTTATATTATTTTGTAATAGCGCAAAAATGAAATTGGCAATTTAGAGACTTGGAAAGAGGAGCGACAAGAAAACTAGAATGATTACTAACCTCCCCAATGACGCGAGTTAGCATAGTGACTAATATAGCACAATAAGAAAAGCTTTAACCAATCAGATGTTTGGCTGATACTGCAGACACTAGAGTATTTAGTATGTAATTTATGTTATTGTCTTGTCCCGCTTGGCAATCAGGAAGTCAATCTTGGAGATGAAGAAGGATCACGAGGAGCAGGTCCTGAAACTGAAGAGGCTGAAGGACGAGGAGGTGGATGCAGTTACGAGTGCCGCTTCACAGACCAGGTTGGTTCCATCTCCACAGGACACTAGTCATGCTTAGGTAGGTAGCAGCCTCCGGGATTCCCAAGACAGAAGAATTCAGTGATTCATATTCTAGGCTTGCAGTACATTGCTTAATGCATCCAGTAGGCAAAACAGTGTCTGATGTTTGTGTATCTTCTAAGGGCTCCACCATGTCTCTCCCCGTAGGTCTCTTACAGTGGTTATTGAGCAGATGGAGCAGTTCTCTCACCGGCTGGGGGACCTGTCCTCTCGGGTGGAGAGCACTCATGAGCACACTGCCCAGGGCCTGGAGCTGGGGGCTCGGCAGAGAGACGAGCAGCTTCGAGGTACTGTACCTCAATAGAGACAGAGAGCCACTTTTGTATTTTTGTGGTGAGAATTGTTCCTTAGCTTTTTGTACACATGCACTTATCAGAATACTCGTGATGTGCCACTTTTGACATGGTGTAAGTGCTTTGTGCTCTATTAATTGTGTGTGTTCTTTTTGCTTTTTATTTTATTTAATAGTAGGTCATATTGTTTATATATGCTTATCTGGTCTGTTTTACCTAGCTCATCATTAACAACTTAGTATTGTTTACATGTTTGTGTTTAACTGGTCTGTTTTACCGAGCTCATCATTAACTTCATATTGTTTACATGTTTGTGTTTAACTAGTCTGTTTTACCTTCATTGTTTACATCATTCATCTTGTCTCATCCCTGCATGGTTCAGTCATGAAGGAGCGCCAGGACCAGCAGCAGAGAGCCATGGCAGAGGAGAGAGCTCGGCTCAAGGAGGTCATTGCCAGGATGGACACCCAGCTGGCTGAGCAGCAGAGGCAGCTGGAGAAGGTTGGATGACCTGTCAAATGCCGTCTAACATGCATATTCACAGGCAGCCCTCCGTGACAAACTGCTGACCTCACGGGGATTGAAAGACTGAGAACACATCATAAAGGCCCCTGCATACTACCAAATGCGTGGACGAGTGCTCGGGCTGTTCCAAGCATACTTTACGCGGACACGGCAGCTATTTCTGTATATCAAAACAGCGCTTTGAAATTAGCAATATTTATAAGTACAATTTTTATATTGTTTCCCGTGAACAAAATTGGTGTAACTAAGAGATTCCCTGGAAATAAATATTTGTTGTACACCTAGAACACTCAATTTAGTTTAGTAGGACATCCATTGCCGTCTGTAGTGGGCTTCAGCCTGTCGCACATGCGCAGGTAACGAGCACATATCCGCGTGGACAGATTTTGGAGATACTGTATGCGTAACGATATTTACATCACGTGCACAGTCCTCCACGTTCTGCGGAAAGTATGCTGGGGCCTTTACTCTATCAGAAATGTGTAGTGAGGTAACTCAATACAAGCCGACAGTTCTCTCGTCCACATCTCAGAGTATTGAAGTGTAACTAACTGCACCCCAGCTTTGAGCCTGACTCCGCCCACTACACAACCCTAAAAAGTGTGTCTAGGAGCTGAGTGAGGGGAGCGGAGGTGCTGAGAGGGGGACCGCAATTAACATTAACATTTGAATTTGACGATGTATGAGCGGACTGAGTGTACCGTTGAAAAGCAGCCAGGTCAAGGGGTGATATTTCACAGATGACATGTAGGTGTTTTCAGCACATAAAATGCTGATTTTTATTCAAAACGGTCAGAATTTTGTCAATATTAACACCAACATTGATGTGTCCCATCACAGATCAATCCTATTAGTTTACAGCTCAAAAAACACATTTTAGGGTGCATTTGCACTTTAAAACCATACACTGTATATTTCTATATTTTACATAGTGTTTATGTATTCTCCCTGTGATTGTAAAGATGCCATGTTGTTGTGCCAGGAGCGTTGGAGGGTGACAGCAGAGCAGGCTAAGGCAGAGAGTGCCCAGAGAGGTCTGGAGGAGGAGAGGCGTACCCTCACAGCACACATGAACATGGAGAGAGAGGAGCTGGACAGAGCAAAGGTGCTACTGACATGTTACCTTACTTAATGTAATGGAAAGCTAATGGAAAGCACAACATAACCTCACTATACTAGTAGATATGTATTGGGCCTTTCAGAAGTACACTAGTACACATACAGTAATAAGTAGTACATGTGTGCATGTTTAACAAAAATTGTGATAAGTTGCGACGGCTCCTGTAAACACCAGACCCGAATAGGTGACATCCCATGCAAACAGGTAACCCGAAACCGTCAAACGGAAAGATTCCGTTCGGAAAGACAAAAAAGTGTCCATGTAAACCCAGCTAGTGTCTGGTGGCCAAGTCAGCACAAATCACCCCAGGCATCTTTCCATCAGAGTGCCTTGCTGGAGGAGCAGCAGTCCGTGATGCAGCACTGTGCCGAGGAGAGGAGGAAGCTAGCCGCCGAGTGGGCCCAGTTCCAAGCCCAGGAGAAGCAGAGGCAGGGTCGGGCCGAGCGGGAGGCCGGCCGGGCCCTGGAAGTGGATGCTCACAGACAGGGCTCCATCATCAGCATGGCGCAGGTGATCTCTTCACAGGAGCCAGGCAACACTGTTTACCTCAGATGCATGCTGTAGTCAAGGCACCTCATTAATAAACATGTTTATGTTCATAAGGCTAATAAGTGTTCACCACACGAAGGACATTTTAGAAACTTATATGTAGATTTCTGCACAAGCCGTGCTCATTGCTCGTAAATCCGTTTTTGTCTCGAGGGTAATTCCAGACACAAATTGAGTGCATGTTTACTTTAAAGGATCTAAATATGATTGTCACACCAGCATCACCAAAACAAAACATATGCTTCTTCATGGAGATCCGTTTTTCCCTCTAGGAACAAGCAGAGCTGAAACTTCGTGCTGGGGAGCTGAAACAGAGGGAGGAGGCTCTCCTCCGGGAAAAAGAGTCTTTGGACAGACAAAGGGAGGAACTAGACAGAGAAAAAGAAAGGATTAGCAGTACAGGCCTGAGACTGCGAACTAGAGCACAAGAGGTGGAAGCCTTCAGCAAAGTATGTAGTTTGCATAGTGGGCACCCACTGTATTTATATACTGTATATAGTGGAGCTGCATTGATTCATCACGACCACATAAATAACGTCGTTTGCAGCTAGCCACAGAAAAGTACGAGGAGGGAGAACGGGCCTTGCAGGAGGCAAAGACTATTCAGACTGAACATCAGAATAGACTAAGGAGTATTCACACTCAAATGGAAAGACTCCGGCAGCAGGAACAATGTCTGCACCAGGTGTGTCACGTCTTTGGTCTTAACAGCTCATGCTCCCACTTAAAGAAATATATGAATTAATGTTACATTGTTAACGCAAGGAACGAACAAGGATGACTAACCTGCGAGGGGAAATTGAGAGGTTAAAACATGGCCTTCCCATCACCATACCAACGGTAGTCCCACCTATATTTACAGGTAAATTGTTAACACAGCTCACTGCTTGTAACTACCAAAGAAACAAGGTATTAACAATTCACTGATTGACTTTCAGATTTTAACCAGATGCTTCCACGCTTAGAGCTTGCATCATCTCTACCAGTTCCATTTCCCACAATATCCAGCCCTGAATCCACAGAGCTCCAAGCTAGACTAGCTTTGCTTAAACACACTGCAGAGAAGGTAATTAGTTTTGCATCTGTGACAACCAATGTAGCATTTTTTTATTTATCTTATTTAATCTTCTGATTTTAGGACCGTGACTATTTGCAAGATGAGCAGTTCTTCCTAAATACTTTGAAAAAAGCTCCTTACAACTCAACTGCTTTCCATACACATTGACATGCACTTTTACCATGAGTCACTTGAATGTATTTGCTAAAGGTATTTTGTAATAAAGTTTAAACAGCAATTGTTTTTAACTCACTTATGCATGGCTGCTTTTTAGTACAGAAGCATAAAAAAATGCCTTTAGATTCCTGAGCCTTACCATTTAGCCTTTACCATTCCCTGACTCAATCTGAATTTTCATGCCCTATATTAAACAGACAATTATAACTTTGTAAAATAGACAGCATGGAAACAAACCCCACTGTTACCTCAAAAGGTACCACGCAAGTAGTTCAATTGGGTTATGTGGGTGGTCTGGTATCCTCCCCCAGATTTGAGCATTACTGCATTCTGGTCAAATTTAACATTTGTGCCTTTTCTCCATACATGTATTGTGGAAATGTAAATTTATGCAAGGGAAAACAAAATCCAAGCACCAATATATGCAGTAGGGCTCACAGGAGTAATGGGTTCTCACATTGTCCTGAATCCACTTGTCACTTAGCCTGATTTTAACAGGCATGAAGTATTTTACATTAGGGTTCACATTATCATGACTCAAGATCACCATAATTTTGAGCCTAAACTAAAATGCCACGAGTCTACCAAATTAGAAAATTCTGACTTTGCATTTCTGGAATAGACAGGATTTAGGCTCATTGTAACCCTGTAAATTACTTATCAATGGTATATGCTCCTGTAGAAGCCAAAATTCTGCCTACCTTGTTTAGGAAATGTTTATTCACCGGAAAGACTTGTCTATAGCAGGTTCTAGATCTTATTTAAGGGCTACTTTAAGAAATAAATGGCAGCTAGGCATATTTAAATCTTTAATTGTAGTTTACTTTTTAATTTTAGCATATTTACAGATCAGTACCCAGAAGTAGACTGTACATCTTAAATGGTCAATAGTACAGATTTGTCACATTCCATTGTTAATTGTAAGGATATGCAGCAGTGTCAAATAATTTCAGAATGCATCTAAGCAGTTTGCTTGTTCCAGGCTAAAATTTTATTTAAAAGATTAGTCAATGAAAACATGGGAAATTTACTTTCTGATCCAGTGCTGCAATGTGGGTAATCAGTTGCACCCTTACAGGTTGTGACAGTCAGTTTACAATAGACAGCTACAGGTTTCCCCACCCCCACTTAGACATTACATGTCTAGTATACAAAGGCATAGCTTTCGATGCTGGACTGGTCCAATCACATGATCTGGTTTTATCACATGGTCGTGTAGGCCTCTGTATTTCAAGCCAATTGCGAAAAGAAACCTGCAAAAAATATTAGCAAATTACACTCTAGTCTAGATTTGAGACAAGTCAATTACAATCTCATTTAGGCCTCAGGTTACCATTGACTCAACATTATTGTTCAGACAGGGATAACTTTTATCATCATTGGCAATTCCATAAATCAAGACTTTGTAGCACTTACCCACTAGTGTCCCTTAGAGCTGCACTTCAGAAGGGTCTTCTGACCATCTAGTACTTTGCTGGCACCTGTAGAGGAGGCACTGTATGTTAATTTGGATAACCCGTAACTACATAAAAATGAACGTATGAAGGGTATTTCTCAGAACAGCTTTTTCCATCGTCAGTTATCGCATCAGACGGCACTTCCTATGCAGCATTTTCATCACAAAGCCCACAAATAAACAAATATAAAGTGCTCTAGTACATACCACTTGAGTCTGCCTTGGGGTTACGTTGGCATGGAAGGATCTGCAGCCTGAGAAAGAGAAGACATTGAAACACATCTCAACTCACACGTGACTTTGTCGTCAGCCTTCAGCAAGCTCTCAGATATTCTCAAAATTTCAACATTGATTATACAGTTAAAGTGTATCATCGCTGGCATTGCCGCATTAACACTAAAGCCCAACAAATATAGATAGATATTAAGTTTACCTGCATCTTCAATTCATTCTGTTCTATGGGAACCTCCTCGGGCTTCTAGTAGGGCGCGTAAGCATGTAGTTGCAGCAAAAGCGAATGTACTGGTACAGGGTACCGTGATAACTGCATCTGGTTACCCGAGTATATTAAACTAAATGTCTGGTTTCCCCAGTACAATTCCACTGGTATTTCGATAATACAAATGCAATTCAATTTTCTGCGTGGTACAAAGTATTTGACAATAATGCTATACACGTTAAAGCAATATAGACTTCGCACGTGTCGTGTTAGCTAAATCGTTAGCACGACCACGGTACAGAACCAGCGTCAATGATTCGACTAGGCTTGACTGCACTACTCGCACAAAATCTTTAAAATCATGGTGGATCTGCAACAACGCCCATGGCTCGATTTAAATTATAGTGATAATAGTCATAAAAGTTTTCTGCAAATGTAGCTATGTCCTGGTCTTCCATCCTACTTGTCCAAAGACAACATGTATATTGATCAAGAGGAAGCACAAGCCTGAGCGAGGCGTTTATATAAACCTAAAATAACGTCATATCCTGTGTGTGTTTTTTTGACCAACCAGTAGTTACAAACAAATTCGTGTGAAAAGGTTTTTCATATTAATGATTTAATCACTGACTTATTTGCATACGGCTAATCCTATTAAAAAATATAGGTATTATACAATATCTGAAAACTATATTTGGGGAGACAGGCATATCATCAGCATGTGCATCAATCATGTATTATAATATAATAATAATTATTAATAGATACCACCTAACATTCAACAAATGCACTTACGGTATCAATCTCAATTAGGCTAAACCACGTAATCTATAGGATAGCCACATGTAGCCTACAATTGAACCATGCTTTAGAAAATTAAAGACCTATGTTTAAACTGAGCACTCAATTTCGTAAATAGATTTCGGGCAAGAATCCTATTATTCCGTGCAGACGTCAATGGATCCATAGTTTTCCCCATTCTGCTGATACCTCAATCGCGAACCACCTGTTTCCTAAAGGCTCACTTTATGGTTCAACACAACACCTAACCAAGTTGGAAATGCATAATCGAGGAGGCGCAATACAAAGTCAAAAGGTTTTTGACCCCCATCATGTGCCCATCATGGCTATGTTTGTCGTTATGGGAACCGTGAATACATTGACGTAATTCGAAATCATCAAAAGTCTCAATATCTTGTGATTACGATACTTTTTCGAAAAGGTCTTTAACAGCCCAGCTTTGTCATTCCTCTTTCAGTCACTAGGGAGAGACTGTGAACTAGGAAAGCATGCAGCGGTTTTCAGTGTCCCATAGCAGTCTGACAGCCGCAGAGTCTGCACCGCACATCATCCGCACACCGGCTGCGGATCGCGTTGCCCTTTCTGTTCGGGATGGAGATAGATGCAACCCTACCGGACCCATCCCGGCAGCGAAATGCTTTCGTCGGTGTGTTGTACGGGGAGTTTACGGATTCGCTAAACGATAGTGTCCGGTACTCTGTGAGCTTGACTGAGACTGCACTCACTATCCAAAAGATCTCATTGTCACCTGGACGGTCTAAGGTGGTTTTTAACTTGACAGACTGTGTAGGTTGTCGGGCATACAGAGAGTCTGATATCGCAGACGCCGGGGCTTACTTCGTGGCCTATTTCTACCCGTTTAAGAGGCGATGGATGAGCACTGGCATGGCCCGTCAGAAAGTAGAGCAGTGTTTTCGGGTCGCGCTTGTCCAAGATCCGCTCGTCAACCTCCAGGAGGCAGAGCATTGGGCCAGCGCCATAAGAGAAGCCTCGGTTCAGATACCCCGGCGAGACGGTAAGAAACAAACCGTGGAGGCTACGTGCAGCCAGGTTAAAACTTGTTACTGGTGGTTTGCTTCTATTTAGGTATGATATAGGCCTATTAACTTTACTTAGCCTATAGGCTGTGTGGGTGGGTATATTCAAAAGGAGGCGAGTAGAGTGGAAAAAGTAGGCTGTAGGCTTAACTTCACTCTACTCTTCCCAGCCATTATAGCACAACGGGTCTCAATCTCAACCCTTGTCATTCGAACCCATTGCCCTGCATGTTTTGTCTCCCTGTCTGACTGACCCAATCTGATTCAAATGAATGGGTCCTAATAAATCACCGCAGAAGCCTAACAACGACTCATTCATTTGAATGAAGTGTGCTGGAGCAGGTCTGGTGGTCGACATCTAAAATATATATGCAGGACAGTGGTTTGAAAACTACTGAAATAGTGCATAATACAATTTGTCAAAAATAAGATCTATTTTATGGGACAATGTGAATGGAAGAGAAATGTGGGTAGCATTCCATATCCTGCTCTACCTGCTGCAGAAGACACCTCCCATATTATAGGCAACAGTGAGTTTATCACAAGCTAAGTGTTCAAATAAGAAAAGTAAATTAGGATGTTGCCTATAGCGAAATTAAGATAACCTTACAGTAGGCTATACTTATAGTTAGGCTACAGTCTCTTTTACCATAATCGTACAACACTTATTATAGTTTATAGCCATTTATTTATTTATTTATTTTATTTTATTTATTCATTCATTTCATTGAGCTGTCTGTAAGATTCTCATCTATCTGTTTGGTCTATGATGTTGCATGCAGCCTTTAGTTAGTTGGAACATCTACTGAATATATCCAATGGAATGTCTCACATTATTGGCTAGAACAATGGACCTTATGGCCTTATCTAATTTGGTCTCATCAAGTCTTTCTGCAGTGTGTTTGAATTAATTCACAGACAGTTCTCTCATCACAATCTCTCAGTTCCTCTGTCTGTTCATCTCATCAACCTCTCTTTTGTCTGTGCTAGAAGGCTTACACATTCAGTCGTAATTAACATGAATCTGGGTTGTGGTCAGTCGCTCACTGTTCAAAGCCCATTGCTTCCTTGAAATAACTCATTTGAACACAAATTATGAGGTTCTGACCATCTAAAATAAACCATTCTAAAATAACCTCTTATAAAACCTTCATATACAAGCACATTTATACCTTTTTAAAATATCAAACAGAGCCCCTACACAGAGAGAGCATCCTTGGTAAATATCGAGAGGAGACAGATATTTGTCCAGGCAGTGACTTATTTGGAATGCGGTTGCCATTTAAGGGAGGAGTCAGGTGTTGGTGGTCTTCAGCCATGCTGGAAACTGCCCCCAGGTGTACAGTACACTGCAAACGAGAGAGAGAGAGAGAGAGAGAGAGAGAGAGAGAGAGACAGAGAGAGAGAGAGAGAGAGAGAGAGAGAGAGAGAGAGAGAAAGAGAGAAAGAGAGAGAGAGAGAGAGGGAAAGAAAGAGGGCTCTTTGTTTGAAACCATCCTCTAGTCTGGAGCCAGCCGCAGATGGAATTTCTCCCCTGTATGCCAGGCAGGCATATGGTAACCTGAGAGGGAACTGGACAGACATATTTATGTCCCCCTTTGGGCATGGATATGAACTTGTCTCATCCAAACAATCCACTTAGGAAGGTTTTCAAATGTCAGTCACACATTTCATGAGAAGATTAATGAAAGATGATTCTTTGCTCTTCTCTTGATTTTTGGTTATTAGTGTATGCAGTGTCTTACTTTTGTGTAATTTCATTCAACTTCATTCATTTATATGGTTGTTATAAAATGTCAGATCCAGGCCAGCCAGTGATACAGTATGTAACAGAATATATGATGAATAATTTCATGCCAATTGAAAAAAATGTGTTTGTCTTCAGTTATCTGCAGAGCGTTTATAAAAGTCAGTGTGTTTTAATAATCCCACATAGTTAATTGTGTAATCTCGTCTGGCTCTGCAGATGGATTTTTTGGATTCAAATTGTTGTGTTGTGTTTTGCAAGAGAGTTGACACTGACAAAGATGTTAGCAGTAAGAAGAACTAAAGAAATTGACATGCAACTCCTTACAACTGGTTGAAGACGAGGTCATAACCAAATATAAATTTTAAATGGGAAACAGTATTTAACTCTGTAGAATTTGCGTGCATTCTCTTCCTGTGTTCTAGTACAGTTTTCATTCACGTGGCAACATTGTTAAAACGAATGAGCCGTGGATAATGATGTCTATACGCTATAATGCAATCTTGCAGCAGTTAATGGTATGCTGCTATTTCCCAAGCTGAGAGGCACCACAGGATTGCACGCACTTGACTTGCAATAGTGTTGGATTTTGAATCTCATTCTAACCTACAATCTTACCTTTTGGCATTTGGTAATTGCGGATTTTACGGTCAGATACCGTCCTGTGTTTATCTTACAGTAAGGTGGTATATTATATTTCAGTTATTTAAATCTTTATTGTGCCACAAGGGAATGGGGGATTTCCATTAAATTTCACCTCACATGCCCTCTATTTCTTACCCCGGATATCCTTCAGATGGGGAGAATACAGATATTCCTCCTATTCCCACATGAAATGAAGCACTATTCATTTATAGATCATGTGTGCCCGTCTGTTCTCACATGAACACCCCAGTGTTTTTCTTGCTTCCACCACACGGGGCAGTGCATTCTGTTTGTTAAGCTCTGGTTCCTCCTCCCTGTGGCTCTGCTCAGGCCACTTTAGCAGAGCCAGGCTGAGGAAAGAGCTGGGCAGCGGGCTCACCTGCTCCCCATCTCCTACCACACTGTATATACAGGCCGCTCGCCACATCACCTTGCTGGCCCAGGGCTGTGATGGCCTGTCAGCGCCCCAGATGTCTGAAGCCCCTGTTGGCTGTGTTGTTTTTATAAATCAGCCTTTCCCTTCTCCCAGCATATCCCCAGTGATACCTTGGAATCCAGCTTGTTAGCAGACATGCCATTCCAATGTGAGTCACTGGTAAGATTAGGACATTTCAACCTTGTATTCCAGAGATAGCTTTCACCTTCTGTTCTATCGTGCAATTTTTACAATGTAGTTTCAAAGTCAACTGAATAACATTCAATTCACAAAACATTATAAATATCATTAGCCTATCTTTCAGTATGAAACCTCTCATTTAAACTTTTCCATAATAATTTTTTCACATTTAGAAAGGTCTTTCTGTCATGAATGTGGCATATACTGTATGGCTAACAGTATATGTGCTTTTTCTTTTTATCTGTCAAACAAGCCCAGTAGGCCATCACATATCTGACTGAGGCTGTACTTCAGTTATCTGCCAATGTGCCAAAATTATTTAATATAAAAATGGTTGAGGGACCCTTTCCGGTCTTTACAGCAGACAGACAACTTCCCCGTTAGGAGAAACATTCCTTTAGACCAATGAACCATAAACAAAGTCTGTTTGATTTGTAGCCAATCTACAATATAAATGTGCAATTGCTATGGAAATATTTGCCTTTCTTTTTGAGCCCTCTTTCCAGTGTCCTATAAATTACACAAGATTCTCTCTCTCTCTCTCTCTCTCTCTCTCTCTCTCTCTCACTCCCTTTCTCTCTCTCTGAGGCAGTAGGATTTCAGCTTTGACTTCGACCTCTGCACGGGCTTAAATGGTATTTATTGAGGGCATGTTGCGCAGAACAGTTTATCTAGGGCATTTTATGGAGCTCAGTTTACCACTGTCAAGTGCATAGCTAGACCCATAAGCTCTTTTATTGACAAACACCCTTGTGACTATGATATTCTGGAATTTTAGAGAGAGTCCATTGTTTCTGGAAACCACATTGTTTTCAGATTAAAATAAACAACAATAGTTACCCAGTGTGGATGAGTAGAGGGGAACAAAGTTTGCATTTGCCTCTGGGCTTTCAACCGCTTGAGTTGACTCTTCCTGAAAGCTTCATACCTTTTCCTTTTTCTGAGATATTTTCATATTTGCTGCTTCCCATCACAGGCAGAAACAGTGGCTTTGGATGCTACAAGTAGGGGTGCCCGATATTGACAAAATGTGATATTGCGATATTGATCATGAAAATTGCATTATCGATATTAATTTAGATAATTTTAAACATAAGTAAAAACACAATGGTTATGGGAAAATGCATCAAAATATATTCATAACAGATCAAAACAACACATTTTCAACTGATAGTCATATTGGACTGGTACAACAACAGTAATTCCAAGCTGCAGAGGAGGCATTATTTTTGGTTACTAATGTTTCCTCTTCGAGCTCTATTATGTCATTAGCTTCCTCAGCCACACATCTTACATTTTATTTATCTTTGATAAATTGGGGATAGCACCCATAGTAAATGACTGATGCCCCGCTTCGGGCAATACATACTCCATGCGACCTGGTATTTGTGTCATAGCGATATTCCCCAAAATGAAAGGTGGCACTGTATACAAACATGTTTAGGAAGTTGTGTGAACCCCCTATATTTTCTATTGTTTTGAGAATGTGTAGTCTACAATTCTGTTACAGTTTACTTCTCAAGGAACACTGGATGTTTGGTGTTGCTTTCACGGAGAAAGAGCCAGCACATATAAGACCTATATTCTGTCGGTTCGCCCGCTGAAAAAAAGCATAGTTTGGAGTGTATCCTTTATAAATTAGATAGCCTATCTAAATTATAGTCATAAATCGTTCTTGCTGTTCACCAGTTTGGAAATAAATAGTTAGTCTACTAAATATCAACCATTTATCTTTATAGTTGAATCAGACTGGATATTATAGTAGGACAATGATTCAATTATTTTAATAAACCTCTAGTCTACTCTATAGAGAAGTGCACGTAAGCCAGAAACATGACATGACATGTCAATTTTAGAACGCCGGGTTTCCAGCCATCTATATTTTCTGTTTTAATTCTGCTTTCACGATTATGCTAAAAATGCCAAAGGCAATGCATATTCCTAAAATCTACCAGCCTCTAAAGGAAGTGCACATAGTTCAGATGTGAAGTGACGTGTTATTTGAACAGGAGGTTTCCGACCTTCACACAGCAACAGAAATAGGCTATTTTATGTTTTAACTGAACTGTGGTTTGCAATCGTTGCTCTATTCCCATCAGTACCAGTCTATTCCAGCCCTTCTGCCATTTGTAATATATTATGAAGAAGACCCAACACGCCATACGCGGCGGTTTAAAAAAATCGGTGGTTCTCGCCATGGCTCACCACAGGTGAGGGGTGGGGCCAACTCGCCGGGCCACGCCCACAAATTTGACGGCATTTTTGGCCGCACACCACACACGCCGTCGCGACTCTGGCAAGTATAAACTAGGCTTCAATGTCCATGCCTGACTGCTCGCGTCTCTGTCCCCAGGTGTGGTGTATCAGGCCTTGTGTCGCCCATGCAGGCTCATGATCCTGTTGAACCCTCACAGTGGGCGGGGCCAAGCCCTCCAGCTCTTCATTGGCCACGTACAGGGCATGCTCAGAGAGGCCAGTATTCCCTACACACTGGTCATAACAGGTTAGTGACACAATAACACATTCATGCTACCTAACACAGATACTGTGACGGCCCTGCCTTGTTTTAACAGGCCTGTGGCCCTTATTATCATTGTACAAACAGTTACATGCTTGAATAACATACAGGGATACACAACTAGACAGCAACACATACACACAACAGTAAAACGGCTCGTCACCAGTCACTCCAGCTGGTATACATGATCCAGTGGGATACTGGTGGCTTGCCGTGACAACCGGCATACTTGTATCTTGCTCAGTAGAGGTGTTAAACCATGAGCAGTCAATCACAGTATAGTCAGGCAACGCCTGCCCTCTCCCTGTTTAAACGCACGCTCCCATCTTTCTTGTTTGACAGAAACAACCGTGTCGCCAACACACACACACACACACACACACACACAGAGTTGCTTGGCAATCTCGTGATGTTCTCAAACAACCAAATGAATGGAGTGAGGAGGGAAGCAAGAATTGTTTCGACACTGTGTCAATGCTTGTATATTTGTTTAGGGTTTACTGATGCATGTAACCTCTCACTGCGATCCCCTGGGTCTTAAAGAGAGGTTATCAGCTGTGCTGTGATTAAAAAAAAGCCCCCCTGGAAGCATTGGCTCCAGGGCTGGAAGTTGACAAAATAGAATAGAGAAGGTTAAATGTGGGTTAGAGAGTGCCACGCCTGTTGGCTTCTATGTAGCCAGGCTGAAGAAGATGAGTGTATTTATCACAGGGTTGCTCGGTTATGGAAAAGTTAATAATCATGATTGTTTTGGTCAATATTGAAATCACGATTATTTAATACGATTACTCAAAGATGTTGCATTTACTGCACCTAAACAGTCGCAATGTGCAAAATAATAGTTATAATTAATTGATAACTATTTAGTTTTAGTTAATAAAATGTAATTAATTGCAGAGTCCTACGTGCAGTGCCACATCACTGCTCTGTTTACCATTCACACAGTGCCCTGTGATGTGTGATGAATGCCAGCGTATGCCAGCATTTAATGGACCGAAGGGCGATATCAATGTACTGAGGGACAGCTTTATGTGCGGGCAGCATACACCGATTAGCACTAGCGCTTGAGACTGATCTGGCTTCTACAACGGCGCTGTCCGTCTATTGTAACTATTGTTATAAAGTCCTGTAGTGTGTCAATAATAAATCACCCACTATGGACCTATTATATACCTGGCATACATACTGTCAGTGAGATTCCTCCTTTTTCAGCCATTTCTCCCTTTGTTCGTCCATCCTCTAAATGGCTTTTCCTTAAGGGGGTATTGTTTTTTTAAGGCAAACGTCCACCGACTGTGAATAAGAGACACATGATTAAATAATGCTCTTTCACTAACCCTGCCTGCTGGCGTGTCTTATGTGGAAGGTGAATTAAGGCAGTGGCCACTTAGTGAATGAGGAAATAGCGGTACAGTATAGTGTAGTCTCAGCCTCAGCATGCTCAGTAGAGCAGGACCTCTCCCCTCTCAGCTTGTCAACACAAGGCTGCTCCAGTGTACTGTCAGCCTCCCCACACATACCACACACCCCCAAAGTGTCGCCACTCGCAGCCATATTTGAAACGGCCTGTGCAGTTATTTAGGCAGACTGTGTAGACAGGTGGCTTACGTCAATGCAACCACACGATTGGTTAAATAGGTTGCTTGGCCGTTATAATTATAACATTATAACAAACTGCATTTGGGATTATTGCTGCGTTCAAATGGAACTCGTGAACTCGTGATTACGACATGGGAACTCGTGAATTGGAAGCTTTCAGAAAAGTTTCACTTAACGACGTCGTGAATACCACAAGATAGGGGTGTTCCTACGGACTATTCTCGTGAGCATGGTAAGCACGACCCCTTTTGAACGTGTTATTATTTGGATATTTTCCTGGCAACCGCCATATTTGCCGTTTCAGATTTCTCCCATAGAACTCCATTCATAATTGTCTAGGTGGCATGTGTCCTCTATATAGTGTCTCTGCTACACCCCAGGGAGCTACGGGACAGGTACAGCCTAACCTGTGACAAGTAGTAGAACTTGTTTGTTTTGTTTTGTTCCTTTGTTGCTCTGGGCGTTGTTGTTGTGTATATATACTGTATGTGCACGCTTCAACACACGCACACACACACACACACAGTGGGAAGTCTCAGCTGGCAGGACCGTAGGGGTGAGTGTCAGATGGACCAGGAGCAAACAGCTCAAGGACATTGCCATTAAGGCAAAACTGAACGCTCTCAGACTCCAACAGGCGTTAACCAGGACACACACACACACGCGCACACGCATACGCGCACACACACACACACACACACACACATGAACATATGCATCACATGTACACACAGACAGACATGCATACGCACACGTGAATTCACATGACATTCACACACACACACACACACGAACATAAATATGCATCACATGTACGCACAGACAGACATACATACGCACATGTTAATACACATGACATTCACACAAACACACACACACACACACAGACATGTACACACACGTGAATACACATGACATTCATACACACACAGACAGTAATGTACACACACGTGACAT
Source organism: Amblyopsis hoosieri (assembly GCA_027564755.1). Classification (NCBI taxonomy): domain Eukaryota; kingdom Metazoa; phylum Chordata; class Actinopteri; order Percopsiformes; family Amblyopsidae; genus Amblyopsis; species Amblyopsis hoosieri. The sequence goes on along the minus strand of JAODUE010046308.1, from coordinate 18,553 downwards.
ACACACGCACACACACACAGACAGACATGTGTGAGCTGCGTGGAGCAGTTGAGTGGCGACTGGACGTGCTAATGTGATCTGGCCTGATCAGGGGAAATTGAATCTCTTCTTCTCCCTAATCTCTGCCTGATCCTCCCCTGGAGGCTGGCCATGATAGGGGGGGGGGCTCTCCTCTATTGCTGCGCCCTTCACTTTTCATTCCATGTGTAGAGTTGTCACTCTCGTGTGGGTTATTGGTTCATATTCCTGTTCTACCTCATTGTCTGCATTCCCAGCTGTAATACAGTAGCTCCTCATTAGGACACAAGGTGGCACTCTAACTAAAGGTCCAATTCTATTTCATTCTACATAACATACAGTACCTCCCACAGCCTTTCACACACACTATCAATATGAAGTCTGCCTAAGTGAATTGACCTTTCCCAAGCCCCGCCCCTTTTTGCATGTCCTCCAATATTATTATTATTTTTTATCTGACGGAACCTTCCGTCAACTGTCTGTTTTGCTGTAATAGCTTTCTATGGGGTTTTGTAACAGTTACAGTAACTAGGTAGGACACGTGAAAGGGGCGGGGCTTGGGAAAAGTAAATTAACGGTACGTGTTTGTTGAAGGCTATACGGTTATTGTTGTACATGGTGTTGCAGGATGTCTGCATACAGTACATCCTATTGTGGAGCATTCTAACGGGCCCCCCTCTCCTCTAGAACATCAGAACCATGCCCGTGACCTGGTGAGGACGGCCGACCTGACCCAATGGGATGCCCTGGTCATCATGTCTGGAGATGGACTGCTGTTTGAGGTGCTCTGCCTCCTGCTGGCCAATAATGCCAGTGTTTTACCTCATGACCATGTCACTCAACAACAACCGCCAGAGAGAGATGGCTCACAGCTCGTGAAGCCTTTTCTCGAGTCCTCTCCAAATTTTCAAAAGCTAGTCAATAATGAATATTTACAAAAGTCAAACAATATTAATAAGTATATAATTTTATAAATATAATAATAATAGTCATGTAACCCCTCCCAAAGCACCATTTGATAGTGATAGTGAGCAAAAGGCTAGTGGTGAGCCATGACAGGAAGCTAATCAGAGATGGAAATGGTATCATCACTGCAGTGCATGTTACTATTATACGGGGATATCGAGTTGCAAACTAGGCATAACCTCACTAGAAATATGGATGTCACGCGGGCAACGATACCAAGACATTCTGTCTGACCGCCTTAATTTCATAGTTTTGGTATGCTATTTCACCCATGCTTAAACATTATTTCTCAGATATGTACATACAACGATTTGCTTGGATTTGCATATCGTATACAAAAGAAAATCTTCGCCCAATCAGCGCTTCGGTGGGTTTAGTTTCCACTGAAAGCAATGAGGCTGTGTTCTGAAATGGTCCTCCTTGTTCTAAGTACAGAGTACCTGAAGGTGGTCTTTGACTGATACCTATATGCCTTTATGACACGACTGTCCATACTGTATCCACACATGTGGATTTGTTTTTTTGGTTAACTTTAGTTGTCATTTGTAAATATTCACTCACCAATACAGGGTACACTAATCACACGTAATGCCACGTTAATATACCCAGACTGGTTTGACCTGTTTGCAGACAGAGCGCTGCGTCACTGTACTCATTACTGTCTCATGAAGGCCTGTTTTATATTGGTTGCTGTGGCTCCAGGTGATAAATGGCCTGATGGAGCGAGAGGACTGGGAGCAGGCCATCCAAACCCCACTGGGCATCCTACCTGGTGGCTCGGGCAATGCGATGGCAGCATCTGTCCACCACTACACACAGTGAGTGTCTCCCATAATGAGCTATTTAAATGCATGGACATCACTATAATGGAAAAGCATAGAAAAGCCTTGCTTAGCCTAAAATGGTGATTCATCTCCTGTGGGTGGTTATAATTATGCCAACGGCTGACTGGGCACACAGCAGGCGGGTGCAGAGGTGTGTGTGTGTGTGTGTGTGTGTGTGTGTGTGTGTGGCGGGGGGGTGACTGTCTAGCGTGTAAAAGGAGGTCATTTCAGACAGCAGATAACTCTCAAAGGAGTGATGTAATGGGGATTAGAAGCACAGCACGTTATTTGAGTGATTATTGTCCAGTGCAGCTGTATAGCCAACTGCTTCTCCTGTTGTGCTCCCTCTGCTGGTGGTTTGCTGGCAGAGCAGCACTCTAGGTGGAGTCAGCAATGCAGGAAAAGATGGTTGCTCTTTGAACTTTTATATAAAAATAAAAGCACCTCTCCCTTCAATGTCAAAGGGTCCTCCCTCAGAAGCTCCGCCCCAAACATTGGACACACGTTGCCATGGCTGGGATAGTGTTGTTGTGTGCAGTCTGCACCACTTTGTTTGTGTTCCTATTTACAGAGCTAGGGCTTTCCAGCGCCGCACACACAGAATGGGCAGCTAGCTAGCTAGTGAGCGGATATTCGCTGAATTTGACGAGTATTCGCTTCAATCGCTGAGACCACCTTTAATAACAAATACATTATTGGGAAAAGGAAATACTAGCACAGATTGTGTTACGACTTTAATCGTATATGTGTACAGCAATGGTTTTCACTCTTTTTTGGAGCCAAAAGCCCCCCAAAGCAAAGTGCAATGTTCATTAGGATTTGACATATGAACCACTGTAAGAAACAAAGCTTTGAACCACGTCTTTGGATGAAATAGTATCAAACCAGAGAGACTGGGATAACAGAGAGGGTTCAACGGACGCCACTTTTACGTTAGATTTCTGGAAGGAGAGAGAGGGGGCACATCACCCTTTATGCAGACCATAATGCCGACACAGCATCCCATGCAAGTCAATGGGGAGCGCCACAGATTTCGCCATATTATTGCCCGTTATTCTTCTTTGAGAGCGTTAATGGGTATTTTGAATTACCTTTGAAGTACAGGTACCTACAACGCCACAGCACCACAATGGTATTTTAGCAGCAAACTATTTAGGGTAGATTGACTTTGTTTCAGGCCAAATGAGGCCATGCATGGTAGATGTAGCTGTCTGGGCGTTGCATATGTCAGCCTCTACAGCAAAATGCCGTTAGTGACACGCCAACTTTAGAGACCACAAGCGTTTGATTGTTGCTTCCATTGAAGTGCATCTTGTTATTATTCCAGTATATTTGATAAATAAACAAACATGACCTGGAATCCCTTCCTGTGCTGTCCGTCAGGGCTCCTCCAGCCTGGAGCGAGGAGCTGCTGCTGAGCTGTGGCTTCCTGCTGTGTAAAGGCCTGGTATGCTCTCTGGACCTGGTGTCTGTGCAGCTGGCCTCCAGCCAGAGGCTCTTCTCCTTCCTGTCCCTGGCCTGGGGCTACGTGGCCGACGTGGACATCGAGAGCGAGCGCTACCGCCCGGTGGGCTCCATCCGCTTCCTGGTGGGCAGCCTGGTTCGCCTGGCCACGCTGCGAGTGTACCAGGGCCGGCTGGCCTACCTGCCTGCCAGGGAGGACTCCAGCCCAGAGAACCCCCCGCCCCAGAGCCCCTCCCTCTGCAGCTCCCTCCGCTGTCGGCCAGCGCCCGGCGCCTCGCCCGATTCCCTCTCTCGCCTGAACGCCAACCACAGCACCCTCCCCGGCTCCTGTGGCAATGCCTTCACCCCCGACAGCCAGACTGACAGACAAACCGACAGCCAGACAGACAAACAAAACAACAGCCAGACAGACAGACAAAACAACAGCCAGACAGACAAACAAAACAACAGCCAGACAGACAAACAAAACAACAGCCAGACAGACAGACAAACCAACAGCCAGGCAGAAAAACAAAACAACAGCCAGACAGACAGGCAAACCAACAGCCAGGCATACAGCCAGGCAGACACCCAGAACTCCAGAGCGCCCCTGGACTCCCTGCTGCCACCCCTGGGCCAGCCCGTGCCCACAGAGTGGAGGGTGGTGGGTGAGCAGGACTTTGTCCTGGTGCTGGCCATGTACCAGTCCCACCTGGCCCAGGACCTGTGGGCGGTGCCGGACGGCACGCCCGACGACGGCCTGATCCACCTGTTCTACGTGACGGCGGGCATCTCTCGGCCCGCCCTGCTCCGCCTCTTCCTGGCCATGGAGAGAGGGGCCCACCTGGCCTGTGGCTGCCCCCACCTGGTCTACCACAGGGTCAGGGCCTTCAGGCTGGAGCCCCTCTCTCCCCAGGGTGTGATCACCGTGGACGGGGAGGTGGTGGAGTACGGCCCCATCCAGGCTCAGGTTCACCCGGGCCTGGCCAGGCTCATCTGTGGGTGAACGTTATTGTTTGTTTAGTTTTTTTTACTCTGTCAGTTCCTTTAACTACAATGCGGTTTGTTAAGTGCCAATGACATTTTATCAGCTTTTGTGAATTGCTCCTTTCTATTTTTCTACGGAGCTGAGTGGTCTTATTTTTGATAGACCCCTCCCCTTCCAACAGCTTATTCAGGGTCAGAGAGCCATGGGCGGGGATGTGTTCTTCCTGCTGTCTGTCCTGGCTGTGTGTGTGTGTGTGTACATGCGCTCGTGAATGTGCATTCCAGCCTAGAGGTTCTCAACATAGGCCATGACAATCTACATGTTTGTCATTCTTGATACATGTTGCCACATGTTTGAGAACCTCTGTGTGAGTGTGCACGGGTGCCTTGATCTAGATGATGTCCTTGTGCGTGTGTGTGTGTGTGTGTGTGTGTGTGTGTGTGTGTGTGTGTGTGTGTGTGCGCACGCACGTGTGTGTGTGCGTGTGCATGTTTGAGTCAGCTGGGCGCGCCTCTGACAGCTTCACCTACCTGAGAAACAGCATACTGTTGTTGAGGCCCTCTGGCCTCTAAGGGCCTTGCATTGACTTACTGTACCACGCCCATGCAACGCTCCAGTTCTGAAGCAGCCCTTCTTGGCTTGTACTGTATTGAAAACCCTTCAATAATTCAGATGCAGTTTGTGACACACTCAAAGTGACACACTGGCAGCCAGAAGGCTCAAACCATGCCTTCTGTGCGTGTGTGTAAAAACGTCCTCCACGTGTGTGTTCAGTGTGGTGGGCATATACTTTTCTTTTTTGAGAGGGGGTATAAGAGCGTCTGATTAATTTCCTCACCTTGTCTCCTCTCTCACCACACCACGTCTCCGGCTATCGTCTAATGACCACCACCTCTTTACACACGCACACATAAACATGCAGTCTAGCTCCCCCTTCTTCGCACGTGCACGTGCACATATTCAACAACATATTCCCTGGCATTTACACAGCACTTAGCGGGGTATGGGGGTGGGGGGGGTGGGGGGTTATGGTGTGCTGCTGTTTGTGTATATGATCTCTCTCCACTGTCTGGAGATTGTGCTCTCAACCCTTCCAAGGTTTCATTACCTATTGTGTCCTTACTGTTAAACTATACACTGCAAAGAAAAGGCTCATTGAGAGAGGTTGCTCTTTCTTTAAAGAACCCTTTGCGAGTGCCGACCCTGTGAATGGTAGCATGGCCGCTTGCATCACTCGCCTGTGCTAGATTAACATCAATTACAACGCTTGGCCTGAGTAGCATTAGCGCGCTGCAGCAGAGAAGAGTGCAGATGTTAGCATTATAATCAGCCCCGTTCAATTTCCTCACTCTCTCTCACACACACACACACGTCCTCTCTCACCAGTTCAGCACAGACTACAGTAATCTATCACCTGTTAAATTAAGGTGGAGTTGAATCGAACAGCAATTATCCAGGTGTCGAAGCTTGGGTGGAGAGGTCAAGGGGATGAGAGATGAACCCAGGCCAACTAATAACTATCTAAACATAGACACATTTCACAAAGCCTACTGTATAAAACTGGATGGTTGAGATCAAAATGAATGCTGGTGTGTCTGCATAACACCTAGGAAAATACCCTTTTAAGTGAAAAGTGGTTTGTTAGCGGACAAATATACATCAAAGGAATGCTTATTGAGTTATATGATTTATGATTTATGTTCAACTGGGTCAAAAACAACCAGTTAAAGGAGCTGGTAGTGCACAATCTTAACCTGCTGGTTTGGAAAGTACTTCCTGTCAGATACAGTATATTTTTGATTGTCATTAATATGTAAAAACATACAATGAATAAAGCAGGAAGGTCATATGAATAAATAAATACTTGAAGCTGCTGATGAGCCCTAACATTAGGATTCTGTATTTTTGCTGTGTCCCTCTGTAAGTTAATTTTATTTAGTAAGATGTTTATAAATTAACACATGCAATATTACAACCTGGAAACCTCTGTCATCATACAACATGCTTGTTCTCCAGGTGCTTTTGAATGTATTGTTACTTTCCGTGTGGATGTTTTTGCAGATGCCCGTGCAGTATTCTTTTCTGCTACATATCGAAGTACCTCCATCTGGGAGGAAGGTTTCAATTAAGCTATGCAAAGGGGGTTTGCCAGGCACATACTGCTGCCTGCCTGTGGGATGCAAATATATGGAGAGATGGCGCCCTCTGGTGGACTTTCTATTTAGCAAGTCATTATTCAAGGGGTGTTAATTGTTTTTTTTCTTGGCCAGTATGGTGTCCTTATCATGTAGGTTTGAATAACAATGGCGTAAACACTGACGTTTGCTATGAACCATTTGTACTGTACAGTCAAAGATTCACTGCAAATTTTTTCTAATTTGTTACAAAAGATTGGTCTGTGACATTGGACTGTAGCCCTATGTCATAGGCATATTATTATAGTAGAGAGAAATTGTATCTACAGTGTAGAGATTATACTTTTAAATTATAGTACACATGCTGTTATCTTTATATAGGCTACTGTAGGCCTATTCCACTGGCTGTCTATATTGTTTTAATAGGCTAACTGTTGTGCCGTTTTATGAATGATTTATTCCTATGTTTATGGAAGCTTTTTTATATTTTTAAAGATATATTTATTAGAAAAAAACGGGTATGCATATAGGCCTATGTCGATATAAAACGATGCTATAATCTCAACTGCCTGAATAAATAAATAAGTAAAACATTAAGCTTCTTAGTTTATTTTTTTGTGGTTTATTTCTTTGTTTATTTATTCAGTCAGATCATCCAACTCTGATAATGTCAACTTATGGGTATTATGTATTTCAATATCCACCTGAAATATTGATAAAAATAGAAATGTAGATTAGGTTAAATCAAGCGGTTTAATCAAGTATTTCATGGCAAACATCAATCAACAACTGCATAGTTTCTCCATTTCAAGTTAGTCGACTTGTCCTACAACTTCTTGATCCAACACACATAAAATAGGTCGTGTCAATAGGCCTACAGGCCTGTTTGTCAGTCAAATGTTCTTCAGACTAAATAAAAACATAATGTAGTTTATTGGCCTATCTGTTAGGTATTTTAAATTAATTATCTGAACCATTTTCGTTACTGACAGACTTTGAGGACATACCGTGACCTTAAGTGACCGAGTTAGGCCTATTGTGTGATCAACTTCTAATATCATTCATCATGTGACTCATAGTAGCCTAATAATCACTCTATAATGAAGCAACACATGTTTCGACTAATAAAAGAGGCAGGACTAAGCACGATTAACAGTGAAATGAACACCAACAACAACAAAAAGGACGTCCACAGACGAATCTGAATATTCTGTAGGCCTATGCCTGTGTCATGTAGCCTATACCATAAGGTCGAGATAAACCTGATGACCTTTCCACGAATATATCGAAAGTAGCCTGATTAACAATAGTAAAATTAAAAGTAGAATCCGAACGTGTTTATAACTGCCAATGCTAGGTCTATTTTTCCAGTAAAATAACAATGCAGACTAAAAATGGGTAAAACAGACGCAGGTAATTGTATGGTCCGGTTAATCACACTCCACTTAACAGCACTCAGTTTTGTAATTTATTCTCCAGATGACGTAACGCATTCATATGTAAATTTGCTATGAATCACGTTCAAAAAACTGAGGCCTTATAAATGCGACGTCTAAAGCAGGTTATGTCTCCTGGCAGACTTCCTCTGAGCTGAGGTGAGATCTTCTGAGGTGAGCTGCGCGTTGTGCGAATGATCCGTAGAAGTTGAGGAGGACGCGTATAAACACGCACAGAGAGAGAGGGAGAGTTTTGAGCATAAAAGACTTGTAGAATGCCAGTTGTCATCGTCCAGCCTTTCGTCAAACCAATGCAATCGTCACCGTCTGTTTCGCCTGCAAGGAGACACACACTACCGGCCAGCGAGGTCAGACCGCTCAACACGCAAGATGCCATAAGCGTGTTTGAAATCGAGAGGGAGGGTAAGTTATAGGCTCCCAGTGTCATTAGACACGGTGGACTAGCCCACACGTAAAGTTTTTTTATCCAACATTCTTGCAGATAAAATCATCTGACCTTCATCTGTGATAATAGCTCTAACTTAATTAATTATAATAGACATTTCTATAGACTGACGAAATTGGCAAAAATGTGATATGCTCTACTTTTAGTTCAAGTTTTCAATATTCAAAACTATATTTTAAGAGTAAAAATAGAAAAAATCTATAACTGCCAAAAAAAAGAGGTTTGCCTGATCCAACATGAGTAATAGTAGTGCCAACCGTCATTGCAATAGTAATTTAACCTTCTCTTTCTGCCCCTGTAACAGCCTTCATCTCTGTATCAGGAGAATGTCCTCTCCACCTGGACGAAGTGCGTCATTTCCTCACGTTGTGTCCAGAGCTGTCAATGGGCTGGTTCGAGGAAGGACGTCTTGTGGCGTTCATCATTGGCTCCCTGTGGGACCAGGAAAGGCTTGCCACAGTAAGAAACATGCTTGGGGCTTTGCTGTTGGTCATTTAATTCCTAACAATACAAATAACTAATATTTGACAATGTCACTGAACCATTAGAATGTACTCATTCAGTTGAACCCATTCACTGTTAGAATGCAGTAGTATAGCCAAACACCTGTTTAGAGCATGTGCAATGATCTCCCTTCTTTACCACAGGATGCACTGACCCTCCACAAGCCCCGTGGCTCCACAGTGCACATCCACGTGTTGGCGGTCCACCGCACCTTTAGGCAGGAGGGCAAGGGCCCTATTCTGATGTGGCGCTACCTGCAGTACCTGCGCTGCCTGCCCAACGTGCGCCGAGCCGTGCTGATGTGTGAGGACATCTTGGTTCCCTTCTACCGCAAGTCAGGCTTCAAGGTGCTGGGCCGCTGTGCCGTCACCGTCGCCAGCTTGAGCTTCACAGAGATGTGGTACCCCATCAGTGGCCACGCCTATATGAGGCGCAACAGTGAGGCTATACGTTTCCCCCAGCTTCCCCTGACGGTAGAGATACCCAAGGATGACGATGGTGTTGATGTGTGACATATGAGGTCATGTCGTAGCATGCTAAGTAGATGGTCCACCGTTCTGCCAGTATAGCGCATACACAGCTTCGCATCATCGTGGGAATTGGTCAGTCGTGTCATTTGCAGTCATTATTTTTTTTGCTAATAAAGTGTACTGTATGTACAACAACAGCCTAACCTACCCAGCGCTCGCTACTGATATGTATCTGTGACATTCTTGTATACTGTGAGGTTTAACATGACGCTAAGAATGTGTATTACCGTAATGTAAACTGTATTTAGGCCTATGTTCATCTTCATATTATTATGTAGTGCACCGTTGTAATTGGAGACAGGGTCTGCGTGCTTTTCAACTAGCCTACTTATCACCTTGCTGTGCTCCTGCGTACTGTAGCTATGTTCTGACGTCATTAATCATCAAGCTTTAGCAGCTCAACTGTTGTTCCTTTAGCTCTATTAGGGGCATTAGCAATTGTAAACGTCGTAGGATTTAAAATAAGATCCTTCTAGCATTTCCCAGCACATCCAGTCACCACACTTTAAACCAGCTTTTTGTTTTTGGTAAATTAAGTCCTTAAGCAGTTGCCTTGGTCTCCAGATTTTGTTTGTGTGTGTGTGTGTGTGTGTGCGTGTGCATGTGTATGTGTGTGTGTGTGCGTGTGCATTTGTGTGTTATAGCACAGTGTCAGTTTTTCTTTGTTTTCATCAAAAAACGAACTTCAAATGATTTTATAAATTTTTATAGATTAAATTAAATGTTTGACCTGATTATGGCTTGAGCTATTTTGTTGTCTCTTAAACATGAATTATGCATTGCAGATACACATCCACACTGACTCTATTTAGATATCAATTCTACAAATGCCTTGACTTTGCTGTGGTAAGAAAGGGACTGCTAAACGGTTATCTGTGAATAGGAAACTGCCCACTGTCAAATGAAACCTTATTTCAATACTCAGTAACCCTTTCAGGTCTCTTCCACCAACATGCCAGGGCAAGTAACTGGTATTATATAGTTCTTTTTGACTAACTACCACTTAAATGGATGGGTAAACAACATGACACTATGTAAGGCCAAGCATTGCTGCATATTATATTCAGGCCAATGTCGATGAACATTTTAGATGTAAGTGATTGGCTGTCCGCGTGATTTACAAATATCTCTTAATAAATACCATCTGTATACATTTTAGTGGAGGCATTTGTGCCTCAGTTTGGTATAGAGATGTGACAGGGCTTAGTTCTGTTGGCTGACGAGTAGTAGGCTAAAAGAAAGTAAAGGTTTGTCCTTTTAAAGCGCAAGCTTATGTGGTGTGGAGATGAATACAGGTCAGGTGTATAGTGAGTGACAGAGGGAGGTACTGTGCAGATGTTTATTGTCAAGGGTGAAAATATAAACACTATGGTATGCTATGTTATTATGCAAAATAACCATTCACAAAAGCATAATTGAGCCACAATTGCTAGCCACATGAAAATAGTTAAATCAGACTGTAGGCATTGTCTCACATTAGGCTGTTTATCAGGGAGGACGTCACAATAACAGAGCAGAGGATTTTGCTGCTTGGTATTTTGCACCATTTGCACATTGATGATGCAAACCATTCGCTTGATTTAATTACAGCCACACTGATTCCTCTTCAATCACAGCTGCATTATGGGAAGCGGATAATTACGTGTGTGTAATTAACATAAATGTAAAGCAGGTCAGCACTATGTGGGTGTTTCTGTTGATTTATAGTCAACATTTCTGAATAACATTAAAGCAAATGTATGCTTTAATGTTAAACTACAAGCTTTAATTCCCATTGACACCACAATCAGATAACATCCATTACCCCCTCTACACATACAAGGGGGACACTTTAGCCTCCAGACAGGCTCATGTGGTCTAATCCAACAAAGTCCTTCCAGTAACCAGTTAATCTGCCAGGCAGACATCCAGCAGTGCTACATATTGTCACATCAACACCATGTCCTGGAAATGATGCACGTTTCACCAACAACAATCCTCAAGTCAGCCTTGACCAGGAAAAGGGGATTGCTTACATGTATGTATAGGCTAAAATACCACCCCCATGCTGAAATACACAGAAAAGACTAACTAATCAAATACCAGGGAGTTCCTTCCTGGGTGTACTCAGATGTTATTTATCACATAATCTGTGTTTAAGACTGCCTGTTTACTGATGTCATCCACTTCATGTCTGAAGAGTGAGACCATGTGGGTCTCAATGTTTGGCATGAGTAAATGACACAGGCTGTGAATCAGTCAGTCAGTATACAGTAGTTTCCAAAAGAGTTGGAGAAATCACCTTGATTAAACATGTGAGCAGTGCATAAAATATGGACAAAGCTGGGTATTATACAACATTCCAGTTATCAGACCTGTAAATATTTTGATGTAAATATTACAACATGGTATTTCAACTGTAAATATTCTGACTCAGTTTTTCCCCCACAATATCTTGTGTCTGTTTCATGTGGAAATGTATGTTTTATTCTGAACTTTTACATACAGTTTAGCATACTTTTGAATGTTTTGTTTTCTCCAAAGCGATTTACAATGAGTACATTTGTCAATAACTGAATAGATCATACATCATAATATTAAGATTACTGTACTTACAGTATTAAGTACACAATAAATTCATGTTAGATAAGAATATTCGATGCATTACATTAGAGCAGATTATATTAAATTATTTGTATTTCTTCTATCTGATTCTGTATTGCTGCTCGGTGTCTTCTAATATTGCTACTTTCTTAGCCAGGCTCTTCTGTAAAAAAGAGGATTTTAACCTGGGTAAATGAGGGTTAAATACATTATCTTTTATATACAGTATAATTATTATAGTTAAACAGTAATCTGTGTGACATCTACCATTATATACTATATACTATATCTTTTTAATCATACCTTTAGAAATATAGTTTTATAGTCCTAACCTCAGCATTACACAATGTCTATTAATCACTATTTCTGTGATCCTATAATGTTCTGAATTGTTAAGGAGTAGTATACATGATAGCAAATTAAGAAATTATCTCACTCAACCAGAATCGAGGCAAGAAACATAAATAATGCTAATACACTAACCCCGAATTTAACATAATCTTCTTTAGTATTGGATACAAAATATAGTTATCTGGTACTATTATGTAAATTATTATAATTATTATAGTTATATATGTAAGGACAGTGATGTTGATTGTAACATTCTCACATTGAGTTCACAAATGCAATCTACTATAGATACTACATTTTCAATGTTAAAGAATAAACTTATTTAAATCAATATATGTGAATAGACAAAAATTGTGGAATAGAATAATGGTGTGATTTAATAAGTGCTTATTAAACAGTGCATTTCAAAATGAAATGTATTATAAAGTCCAACATTTATATATTGCATTTACGTTTATTTAAGTATTACAAAATAAAAATAAAAAAGTTAACTTCAATTTGGCAAATTACAGAGGCCTCAAAGTTGTACATCAATGCTATAATTATCTCATGCATAAACTACAGTTGCTGGACACAAGCATGTACAGTGTATAACCACATTAAAATCAGTATATTTTTTATAATCAAATTTTCAAACCACCTGGATAAAAAAATCTAATACATATTATCATTGTAAAACATTAACTAAATATGATTTCTTAAACTTGGAAAACAATAAAATGTGCACATATATAAAATGTGTCATGTTCTGGCCCCACCTCTGCTCAATGAACAAAGTCAGAATCATCTTCCAGAAGGGATTGTTAGATACCTGTATGCAGTCAGCCTTTTCTTATAGAGCAGCACATACTTGGAACACTACAGAATATCAATTTGTAATCTCTTTTTCCAAATATATAAAACAGTGGTTGCCAAACATTCAAACATCATAATCTGGAGTAGTTATTATGTCATACTATTTATTGCCTGTGCTTATATGCTTTGTGTGTGCTTGTGTGCTCTTGATGGTTTTCATTAATGATTTTCTTTTACCTGCCAAGAACTGAAATTATCCTATGATGATGGACCCAAGAGTTCATGCTAATTAATGTGCATTGTCCGATCTTAAACATAAATTTATATAAATACATTTATAAACTTGTATGTAAACATAAGAAAGTATCCTTTTCCCCCCTTGTCATGAACATGCCAGTATATTGATATCAAGACACGTACAAGCAAGTGTTAAAGATCACCTGTCTAAACCTGGCTGAAACGAAAGTTTGAATATGACGGAGCATTTGTGGCATCAGTGGAGGCTGCAGGAATCAGTAAGAGACCAGTAGTGATGTCCTTTCGACAACGGCCGAGGGCTTGCTTGTATGAAATCTTCGATTTAGTAATGGGGTCTACCAGCTCTTTCAAATAGGAAGATTCATCTTGCAGGTCTTTAGCTGTTGCACTGTCAATCATCTTGGCGGCTAGAGCCTCTTGAATACTGAGCCGGCCAGCCTTGGAAGGATTGACCAGACCTCCTGTCAGATGCTGTGCTAACATGTACCTTTTGGCACAATCCTCAGGTATCCATCCCTTCTCAGCTGCCTGCCCCACAGAGAGACGCACCTTGGTGACAGGGTCCTCCACTCCAGTAAAGGCTTTCTGGGCATTCAGGAGCTTGTGCAGGTGACCCGTGTCAATAAGGCCGTGCTCGGCCGCCTTGTGGACAGACAGTTTGTCCTTTTTGTTGAGGTCAATGACACCGCCTGTGGCAGCCTGCGCTTCCAGGAGCTTCAGAGCTGTGTCGCCATCGATGAGTTTCCGAGTCAGGGCACTTCTAACAGACATGCGGCTTTGAGTGGTGGTGTCAAAGACACCAGAGATGGGATAGAACTCATCACCGACCGCAGATAGGCTGGTACTCAGGCTGGTCATACTCGTGCTTCTGTATGAACCGAGGTTGCTATTGTAAGCCTTGCTGTTAGTATTAAAATAATTACTATTATAAGAACTACTGTTGTAAGAACTGAGGTTGGGGAAAGAGGATCTGAGTGAAGATGGCATTGAGCTTAGAGAAGAGCTTGGGGTTGCTCTGGTGGGTGACTTTGGAGTAACCATAGGAAGATTTATTGGCTTTTTGATTTCCCCAGCAACCAGTAGGGCAAATTCTGAGATTGGCATTTTACCCTGTTTGTAGCGCTTCAGCTCATTCTGTGTCAACCGGCCATCCTCCAGAGCTTTCTTGACAGAATACTGCTTTCCACTTCCGCGATCCTGTAGAATTGATGACTCCCCATCAGGTCCCATGGAGCTTATTTCCTCCCAGTCACATTCCAACTCTGCAAGGTGAATATACTGCTTACGGTCAATCAGGCCCTGCAGGTAGGCATCGTACGGGGACATGTCTTTACCGGTCTCTGGATCCAGGATGGTGATCTTAGTGGAGAGGTTTTTCTCTATGGTGTGAGTCTCAGAGTGTTCCTCTTTTGTCATGCTCTTCATTAGCTCACCAATGAGGACTTCCTTTTGCCGTATCTTGTCTTTTTCTTCCAGGATGTCTCTCTCCCAGCGCTGTAAGTCTGACTGCAACTTGAGGCTTTTCTGTCTGCTCATCTGGTTTCTTTCACTCATCATCTTAGACTGTTGGTGGAAAGTTACGCTGATGTTCTCTCTCTCAGACTCCAATGTTCTAAGCTCTCGGAGGAGATTGTCCCTCTCTTTCTTGAGGGAATCACGACTGAGGGTGAGAGCGGTCTCATCCTGGGAAGTGGATGACCTAGATGTTTGCAGGCGGATTATTTTAGTGTTTAGGCTCTCCATTTTATCTTCCTGATCCCGTCTGAGATTTTTTTCTTGTATCACTAGTTCTCTGAGATGGTCCCTCTCAGCTTCCACGGCAGGGTCCTTCTCCACACGGACAACGTCTTTGTATACAATCTTTTCGACAGACTTGTCTTTTTGCAGAATTTCCAATTTTATCCTCAGGTTGCAG
The DNA here is from genome assembly GCA_027564755.1 of Amblyopsis hoosieri. Lineage (NCBI taxonomy): Eukaryota > Metazoa > Chordata > Actinopteri > Percopsiformes > Amblyopsidae > Amblyopsis > Amblyopsis hoosieri. Next base: position 3,341 of record JAODUE010046308.1, on the reverse strand, counting down.
ATTTCTCTCTCTAGCCGACTGATATTATTGCTTTCATCCTCCATGTTTCCACGTAAATTATCTGTAAGCTTCTCCAGTTTGGGGTCTCTCTCCACTTTGAGGACCTCCTCAATGATAATCTTCTCTTCAATGGGTGCTGGGGCATTTTCCAGTTCAAGGATACGAGTTCTAATCTGCCTAAGCTCCATCTCTACTTGAATCTTCTTCTGACGATCATCTATTTGAGCTAGAAGTCTCTCTTTTTCTTCAACCGTAGCTCGGAGGTGTCGAACCTCCAATTCCAGCTTCCTACGGGCATTAACTTCTTCATCCAGGCTCCTGTTCAACCTCTCATGCTCCAACATCTGCTTGGGGTCCTTCTCAAGACGTAATACTTCGTGAACTACAATCCTTTCCTCTGGTTTTTGTCTTTCAAGTACTATATACTTGTTTTGAAGGTCAAACACGGCTTCCTCTATATTGCGTCGTTGCTGTATTTCCTCTCTCACGTTTCTCCTGAGTCTATCAGCTTCTTTCTCCAGCAGTGGATCATTCTCATACTTGATCAGCTCTCTGGTTACAAGCTTTGTCTCCACCGTAGATTTTTCAGCCTTCAAGTCATCTCTCTCTTTACGTAGGCGAACAAGCAACTCAAAGGTGGTGTCACAGTTTACCTGCAGACGGGAAACCTGGTTGTTCAACCTCTGCAATTCCCTAATTACCTCGGGGCTTTTCTCCTCTTTTATCACTTCCTGAGTGACTTCCTTGTACTCTACTTTCGGTTTCTGTGAGCGAAGGCTACTCAGAGCCACCATTACTGTGTCCATTTCGTTTTCCATGGCTGTTCGAGTTCGGCTGCAATCCTGCAGCTCTTTCTTTAGCCGTATTATCTCCACCTCGGTCTCAGGGTCGACTCTGTAAATCTCATTAATGATCTCCTTGACCTCCACTTTAGGCTTGATGTGTTCAATCTCACTATAACGTAGCGTAAGTTTGGCTAGGTTCTTGTTTAAGATAGCGTTCTCATCTTTTTCTTCCTCCAAGGATAAGCTGAGTTTTTTTGCTTCTTCAACCATTTCTGGATCTTGCTCTACTCTTTTCAGCACCTTTGTGACAATCTTCGGCTGGATCGTGGGAATGACCCTCTCCAATGAGTTTATTTGGCTCCTTGTACTAAAGATTTCATCATTGAGAGACTGGCAGCACGACCCTTCCTCTGCAATTAGTGTCTGAAGCATGAGGACAGATTTGAGCATCTCTGGATCCTTTTCAAGTCTTACCACTTCTTTCTTTACCACCGTCTCCTTGATATTGGGCTTCTGCTGTGCCAAAACTGTAATCTCAGTTTTCATTTGGACTGTCTCTGTGTTTCTAGTTTCGAGTTCTTGCCTTATTTTACGCATCTCATCTCTAAACCTGGTGGCTTCTTTGTCAAGCTGGGGGTCTCGCTCGTACTCAGTGAATACCTTGGTCACCAGTTTGGGTTCGACTCTGGTGATTTCGGTTTGCAATTTGACAATCTTCTCAGTCATAATATTTATTTCTGACTGGGACGTTGTTCTCTTCATAGTTTCATCTTTTATTTTGTTCTTCAAAGAATTCAATTCAACCTCCAGTTTTGGGTCACGGTAGTACTGCACCACCTCCTTCTCCTCCACCCTTTCCACACCTCTCCTACTCTTCAGAGATATTAGCCTCTTCCTATATGTTTCCAGGTCATTCTCAGCATAAGAGCGCCGGCCAATCTCATAATTTAGGTCTTTCTTTAGCCCGTCAGTCTCCACCATGTTCTGCTGCTGGCTTTGTAGCTGAAGCTGCTGTTTGACCACCACCTGGCTAACCTTCTCTTCATTCTGTTCAGGGATTAAGGAATGCAGACAACATGGTCACCTGCACTGCTATGTCATGAATAAACATTTAGTTAGGGTGTGCCAAATAAATACAAATGTTTATCTTCCATTAAAACATAATGTAAAAAACAATGAAGTGTAATAAAGTGTAAATCAGCTATTTGCTTTTTGAGGAAGATACACTTGATTTTATGAATCCATATATAACTAAATAGATCTCATATGGTCTCATCCAAAAAGTGATACCTAAGCACATCTGCTATTATTAAATAATATTAGCATTATGTCACCTTGGCCATGATGTTCTTTGCTACTCCCATTTGGCTAAGGCGCTGGTCATTTTCAGCTGACACTTCTGAATAAAGATTAAGAAGATCTCTCTCCTGTAACAGACGGCATAAAGGATAATTAATAGAAACACAAACATCCCTCTCTGGTTTCTTCATCGAGGTGGCTGTCTGCCACAGTACCTTTTTGTGCACAGCATCGGACATACACCAGGCGTGGCTTCTCTTGGGCTCAGAGTCATCTTCGTCATAGTTCAAAGTGACGCGGTACTTGTTGGAATTGGCCTCGTATTCCTGAAAGCACGTGGAATTATTCAGCAAGTTTGTCAGATAATGTATCTATATTGATTGTGTGATGCTTATCAAAAGAGTCTTATCTGAGCTCACATTTAGGACTTTTTGCAAGTCCGAGGACAGGTCCTTGACGAGGGCCACATCATCTGATTTTCTCTGGATATCCTGCATCACTCTCTGAATAAGACATAAATCAGGATTAATAACCACACGCTCTCTAGCATACCATCTTAACAAATAGGACAATTATATCCCTTTCACTCACCTTCTGTGAGTTCTGTTTAGAGGTGATCTGATCAAAGCCATCGGTAGGGTTAATCTTATTATTTGGCAGATTGAGAAGGAAAGCATTCAGTGATTGAGCAGCATTCTGGAACGCCTGGTTCTTCATGTTTATCTCTTGGATGAGGGCAGACCTTGGGGAAAATGTCAACACAATTTAATACAATTTAAGTAAAAGTTCAGTAAATAAATACATATAACAAAAGAAGGAAATGTTGTACATAAAATCCACAATGTGAGAATTGTATAAAATGACATCACTCACCTCGTCTGCAGTTGATTGGTGACATTAGTGTAACGGTTCTTCAAGTGCTTCACCTCCTTCTCCTGGCTGCGGATGTCAGGGCAGTATTCACTAAAGCCCTTCTGAAGGGAGTCGCATGCTTGCTCAGTGAGCTCCAAGTCCCTGCCCAGCTTATGAATCTCATCCTGCTGGGAGGCAACATTCTTACGTAGAGCCTGTTTGACAGGAAAAGGGAACAAGAGACGTATTGCATCAGAAAAGAGATTCTTCTTGTTGTTGTTGTTTTTAGAAATAGGTGACAACTATCTTATACCAGACTTTTAATTTGAATCAATCAATCAATCAATCAATCTTTATTTATATAGCACTTTTCATACAAATTCATGTAACACAAAGTGCTTCACA
>JAODUE010046297.1:0-18670 GCA_027564755.1 Amblyopsis hoosieri | reverse complement strand
TAGTCCCCGGGTGAGGAGGCCTCAACTCCTTTGTTGCCGAGCAGAGCCGACGTCACCGAGACCACACTGTGCCACACACTTAACCTTGAGAGATAGTTGGCCTGTTCTGCCAAGCCTGGAACTTTCCACTGGTCTTCCATTGTGTTCACTTTTAAGCAATAACATGCACCCTCTTAAACCCTTATAAAATCTAATATATATCTAAAATAGAATATCTAAAATGTAAAGCACAATTCTCTAAAATTCCCCCTTTTGGTCTCATGAAAATGAGACCAATAAAAACCCTTCAAGATCAATACAGTTCAATACAATCAGTCAGCACGCCCACAGGCACATCTGGGCGTCCCACGGGCCACCGCTCTGACCGAGCTGTGAAAGCTGGTTATGGGAGGGCGGTTGTCTGCCTTGTTCCTACTGTGTAATTAAAATCATTCAAAAACACAAAAATAAATAGAAAAAGTTTCTAGCTGCCCAACCATGAATGACAGGTGTTATATTTATAATTGTACAATTGGCCGATCGCCATCTTTGCAATACCTCACTCCGCCTGCAACGCCCCTCTATTCATTATAATGGGATAAATGTATGGCTAATATATTTTTAACTGATGAGTTAGAAAAAGATTCACCCCCTGTACAGTTGTCATGAACGGGGAGACTAGCTATAGAGATAAACATTATTATTTTTTGCTGTGATGTCGGACATTTTAACATTGGAGCCTATGACTCCCTTTTGCAGCCAGCCTCAAGTGGCCATTTGAAAAACTGCAGGGTTTGGCACTTCCGCTTTGTATTAATGTTTCAGTACCGGAGGTTCCTGCTTGGTGTCTATTTTTGCAATACATAACACAACAGGAGGAAAGTGTAATTGTCTGGGTGGTAGTTAACCAGCTGAGAAGTTCTGGGTTCAATCCATTGTATGGGTACTTGAATTCATTATTAATTCACTAGTTTTAATTAACAAGCTAATCTTTAACAAGATGCATTACATACATTTGCATGTATAGCCACAGTCTTATACGTGCAGCCTGTTGGTAGAATGAAATATCCAGATTATCTTTTACTTTTCATCAAATCATTCAATGTCACTGAGCTGCCATCTTGCAAAACCTCAGTTCATAACTAGTTTAAGTCATGATGTACAGCCTAAACTGTGATCTGGCATTTACATGAGGGAAATCGCTTGTAGACTGTAATAGCACAGTGGTACATACTGTGATATGAATGTTACCCACCCCAAAACTCTGATTGCACCCAAATCAAAGTTGTGCAGAACCAGCCCTGACACACACACATGCGCACACACGCAAACACACACACGCGCAAGCTAACACACAGATTAGAAGTGACACAATACATCTGTCCCAGACCAGCCCTTACTAAATGAAGGTGCATTTGTTGGACTAATATCTGCAGTTATTCATCATCAAAGAAAATAATAATAGCAGATCCCCCAAAATCTATATCCTTGGCACAGTCCCCCTGTTGCCTCTGTTGATGTCAGCACTTTGAAGCTGCTTCGTATTCAGCCAGTGCAGCTTGAGAACAACTGTAGACCCACGGCAGCAGGGTTATCTTACAAAATAACAAAAGGGCTGCTTTTCATCCTCTCTACCTCCCAGCTCCAAGATATTGATCTGTGGTTATAATAAGCTCGCGCACTGGCCAGTTGCCAGAAAGGCCTTTACTTGATGTTATTATCAGAGAAATTTGCCAAAAATTAAAAAATAAGTGGTGCACTATACACTGCCACCCAAATGCATACAGTACAGTATATGCATATAAGATGTGGTGGCAAAGTATAGCAAATATGAAACATACAGTTTAGCGTATAATCAGCACAATATCACGTCACATAATGGTGTGTAAAATATTAATGAAGGGGCCATGCTTATGTATGAAAACACACAAATGTATATATGTTCACAGGTAAAGTATGCTTTTCTAGGGGTTGTTTCCAGATTAACAGGGAACAGATCGATCGGCATGAACCAGCAGAAGACATTGGACGTCCGGTACAGTATACACATTGCCTGGACATGTCTGTTTACCTCCAGGGCTGAGTAGGTGACTTTTTAAATGTAATCCGTTACAGATACTAGCTACCAGACTACAATTATAATCAAATAACAAAATGTTTTGATTACCAAATTTTTATAACATAGCAACATTGCTTTCTGTTATTTTTGGATTACATAACTAAACAATTGTTGTTTGAAACACCATCCTAAACTATTTACTGCATTGGCGCACCATATCTTTGTATTTCTGTGGCTTAATGTTGTTGCTTAATGTTGCTCAGGGGGCAGATCAAAGTAGGACCAATATTTTTTTCAGTTAATGCCTGACGTTAAGAAAAGGCTGTTAAGAAAAACATTGTTTTATGTGTTTCTCTTCTGCAAACATCTCTTTTATATCTGAAAGTAGTCCTAGAAGAAATCATCAAATAAAAGAATAATGATTACAATATTTTAGTTGGTAATGTAATGAATTACAGTTAGTTGTTTTTTGTAATCAGTTACATATAACTGATTTAGTTACATGCAATAGTTACAGTGTAAAGCACATTGAACTGCAATTCTGTATGAAAAGTGCTATATAAATAAAGATTATTATTATTATTATTATTATATTAATATTATTATTATTATGTAACTGATTACTGTAAACAGTTACATGTATATAATCAGTTACATGTAATCAATTTCTTCCCAGCCCTGTTTACCTCGTACAGATCCACCATGACGTTGCCCTCCAGACCCATGCTGCTAACCACGTTCTCCAGGGCCAGGGTGTAGTAGACCCCCGTGGTCTCCGACACATACAGGTTGTAAGTCTCATTCTGGTTCCACTCCTGCACTGCTGCCACCACGCGGTTCTCATCCGTGCTGATCACATGGAGGTTCTGAGCGGCCCAACGGGGACCCCAGAGGCATGACAGTAAAGGAAGAACATTAGCAAATATATTCTGAATGATAACAAAGATGGAGCACTGAAATGCATTTCACTGCAAGCAAAAATTTAACGCTTCCGACAAAGATATTGAAATAATAACACGATGGAGCACTGAAATGCGTTTCACTGCAAGCGAAAATGGAACGCTTCCGACAAAGATATTGAAATAATAACACGATGGAGCACTGAAATGTGTTTCACTGCAAGCGAAAATGGAACGCTTCCGACAAAGATATTGAAATAAAAACACGATGGAGCACTGAAATGCATTTCAATCGGAAGCGAAAATAGAACGCTTCAGGGCCCCGTTTCTCGATAGCGACGCACCTAAGATGGCTTAACGTTGCAGTTGCCTTAAGAGTCTGTTAGCTACGACAGATGTACGCCTGTTCCCCGAAGCAGCACGTAACTTGCTCGTTACAGTAATAAAGCGCATCTTTACCGACGCATTACGGGAGCTGTCCAAGGTAGGCAGTTATTAAATGAATTAGGAGAATGTAAATATTGTATATGTTGATTAGGTGTAGTTCACTCAACAAGATTGATAGCATAACTAAATATGATGTATATTTACATTATACTAGCCTACAGGTGGAAACAAAATGTGTAAGACCCCAAAACTGCTTTTTGTCATGTAGCCTACCGTATAGGTCTATATGCCATTTAAAGTAAGAAAGTATTTAAAATATATCCAAAAATTCTTGCTGTTGGTCAAGTTTGTGTTACACACATTTTGACTAATATGCACATACATTTTCTTCTAATCCAACCAAAAATAAAAGGCACAAAAATGGCAAATATTGGCAAGTACTCGTAGGAAAAATATAAATTATACTGTTAACATCAAATACAGTGGTCAAACCTGCATTTGGAATATATAGTGACGTCGTTTAGTAATGGTGTCAATTTCACAATTATGTCGTTATAATATTTGCTGTTCACCTGTACACTAAAAAGTAATACGGCCAACAGTAAAGTGAAAATACTAATGTAATACTTAAATTCAGCACAAATCAAACAGAAATTAGGGCATTCTTGGGATGGGGGCAGGGATAGAGCAGTCACTACAAACCTTTTGAGATGGCTTCAACATTTTCTCATAAAGACCATTACTGTTTTACACATTATTGGCCATCTCATTGTCCCAGCGCCTCATCACAGCTGCCTAATAATAACTAGTGATTACAGCTCATGCCTGCTCTGTCATTTACGTTTTGCATGTTTAACAATGAAGTTCATGCAGATGTCCATTTGCCGTGGGGTAAAGAAATTGTCAGCATTTATTTGAGTCTTAATTTGCTGTTGATTTTAGTCTGTTGAGGAAAGTGCTGTTTTCCAAAAACAGCTACGGTCCTCTTACGATGGGCTAACGAGTGGTCCAGAGCCATCGTTATTTACGAAGAATTTAACGTGGCGCATAAACAACGATGCTTTCGGGAAACGAGCCAATACAATAATGTGGCACTCAAGTGCATCTTGAGACCATCGTAGCACCTCGGGAAACGGGGCCCTGCATTGTATCCTGGAATTATCATATTCTACAAACATAGACATTGTGTAATGCTATCTGTTATTGTTGTTTAAGGAGTTGTTTTTTTGAGTGAGAACATAATCATTGGATGATAACCTTCGCTAGTGTAAGAAAAGGTTGATTTGCAACATGTATGAAGTGTTATGGTTATTTTATTGCCTTTTGAAATTAACTGCTATGCCAAGCTGAATGTTAGGAAAACTGCAGAGTTCTTAAAACATGACCAAGGTATTGAGAAGTGGGTCATAGTAAATGGAAAACATTTTAAAACAATGGATGTATGTTTTCTTCTATCCAAATTATCACAGTATTTTAAATTTAACCTCTTATGCCAAAGTATGCACAGACATGCTCCCAGAGTAGCTCTGTTTTATTAATTAAACCTATTCTCTAAAGAATTAAATAAATATGCCTAAACTTTTGACTAATTTGTTATAATATCTGACATTTATAAATGCTATGATTCCCTCCTCACAATCAAGAGACGTGAATGCGTATGTCACATCAGGAGACCTGCAAGGTTACCAATTTTGCATCCCCGCTGGGCTAAATCATATTCAATCATCACAACCGCTACACATTTCTAACAAAGTGGATAATGCACTTATTAAAACAATATCACACTTTTCTGGGCAGAATGTATCCAGAGGATGACATGCTGTTTAGTTGGGAGTTTCATCTACCACTGACTGTGCCAATAACACCTTGGAATGAGTTGAGAGCAACGGGAACGCCCAGGGCTTGATTGAATAAAACATGTTTAATTGTCAACAGGGATGTGACAAGAGAAGCCATGTGCGCATAGCGCTGCATAGAATAACAATGCAGGCGACTCTCAGAGTTCGCTTTGGCGTCGATTCTCTCATAAATAACAAAGGGGCCGTCACCATTGGCCAGCTGTGCTGCAAATTGTGCCAGAGTGCTGACGAACCTGGAGGATTATCGGTGCCTTTGAATGCGGCACCTGCCACAAAACGTCAGAAATGCACCTGTACTGTCCGAATGTATGGACTAATCCCACAGGAATAAAACAGAAACAACAAAATTTACAGTAACAGAACAGTCCGATCTCATTCTGCATTGTGATCCTGTAGCAATCTGGTTTTGTTTTGTTTCATGGCGGTTAAATTGTTATGTAAAATATGGGCTACCTTCTCCAAATGTTACTAGGATATGTGGTGGGTTGGACAAGTTAGATGAGAGGGGGTATTATTGAGCAGAGTTCTGTCTAATGCTAATTTAGATTTTATCCATTTAATAATTTGTTGGCTTTAATGTTTGTGTGCATTTTTGTGTGTGTATATACTGTATGTATATATATATATATATATATATATATATATATATATATACACAAACAATGTTGAATGTTTATGTGTATTTATTAGTTGTTATTATGTTTTACTTCATTTTCTTTCTTTCTTGTGTACATTTTTTCTCTCTTATTTTAAAATCAAATGGAGAACTGTTTTAATCCTTTACTGATTTACTCCAATAAAATAAATAAATAAGTAAGTAAATAATTAATTAATCAAAATGGGCTACCTTGGGTAAGGTGTATTTTGGCAGCTTCATGGGTGTGAAGACATCTCTTTTGGATGACACATAGTATATCGTCCGGCCACTGGTTGAAACCTGAGGGTGACAAAACCATGTACAGTTATACAAACGCCTGAGACTCAAGTTGGAGCAAGTTGGAGCGACAGACACACAAAGATCTTTCACACAATGGGGGACAGATACACCAGCACTAATAGCACTGTTTAAACAATGGCCTTGGAGGTTCCCAATGAAAGCATCACACACATTATATCACTTACACACAAACACACACACACACAAATGGTCAATTACCCACCTGGACAAACACATACTCATCTTGCACCACTAGAGAATTGGGGTCAATGTAGCCGGGGAATGGTTTGCCCTTGTTGGCGTCTGTGCAGTTCTGCAGCTTGCAGGTAACATACAGTGCCTCTGTTCCCATGCACGCACACACACACGCACACACACGCACACGTCAAGCCATGGCATCACTGATAGCATTAGCCAATAAAGAAGGGCGGCCTTCATCTTGAAACAGCCTCTATCGGCTTCCTACATTACAGGTGTCAATAAAGTGGCAGTGGTACGGGATGGGAGGGGGGAGGGGGGGACCGTGGGCGGGAGTGGACGGCCGGGAAGGCCAATTGCTTTCCTTGCTTTCAATCACATCGGTGGGAAGCCTGTCGTCATCTGTTAGCCTGTGCCAGCCGTGTATCCAGCCTCCACACACACATGATCAATAGTGATAGGCTCAGACAGGGTCCTGCTGCCCATGTCCAGCCAGCCTCACTTCAGTCAGTGTGGTTGTGTGTGTGTGCGTGTGTGAGGTTATGTGTGGTTGTGTGTGGTTGCGTGTGTGTTTGCGTGTGTGTTTGTGTGTGCGTGTGTGTGTGTCTGTGTATGTGTGTGTGTGCCTGTGTGCGTGCGTGTGTGCATGTGCGCGTGCGTGCATGTGCGTGCGTGCGGGTGTGAATGTGGGTGTGTGTGTGTGTTTAGGTATGGTTGTGTGTGGTTGCGTGTGTGTTTTTGTGTGCGTGTGCGTGTGCATGTGCGTGCGTGTGCGTGTGTGAATGGGTGTGTGTGAATGTGTGTGTGAATGTGTGTGTGAATATGTGCGTGAATGTGAAGGCATTTCTTTCATTGCCGTGGCATGGTGTGTTATACTAGTGTGAGTAACAGGCCAGGCATCCGTCTCAAAAGTGAGGCAGTAGCCTCGTCTTAAACGTGATCATTTAAAGACAAAGGCTGCCGATATGAGCAGTGCTTATCAGTAAGCTTTACATCATTGTAGTTTGACAATACTGTCATTTGCCAGACATTCAATGTGACGTATTTGTTTTTAAAGTGCTAATTTTGCGTCACATATCATCAAAGCACTTATTTAATGTTTTATGCGCTATAAAACACCATTATGAAGTGCGCTCAGTGTCAGCTGGTTAACATACAGTATAGCACTACTACTAATACAACTACCTATTAACATGAATGGAAGCATTTGCCAGCTAGCCATTAGCCCAGGCTAACAATACGTAGCTGTAATTTACAGGTATTAGGTTTATTTATATTTTATTACATTTTCACTTCACATGTATAATATTTGAAGAAGCTCCAAAAGACATCTCATACGTATTTTGTTTAAATAAAACATGTTTCTAAAGCATTTATTACCTAAGCAATGTTAGTATAGTTAAAAGCAGGTTTTGCAAACATCCTGGATGTGCTCCGGCCATGTCATATGACAAAGATAACTAGGACTCCTCTCCTCCACTCAGCAAAGTTTATGTGCGTGACTGGAATTGCTACTACACGTAAGATGGATGCTTGGTTTACTGGTCTCAGTGCCTTCAAGCTGTTTGTGTGCATGTGCGTGCACGTGCGTGCGCGTGCGTGCGTGTGCGTGCGTGCATGCATGTGTGTGTGTGTGTGTGTGTGTGTGTGTGTGTTTGCTAACCTTTTCCATGTGCCTATACTTCCTCTTCAACAAGGCAGCCAGGATGTGGCATACTGTATATCACTCTATTCAGACTGAGCATCCTATGCTATTGAGATAGATTTCATTTTTAATCAGTCCGGTTCCATTCAGTATTTTAATATCGGCTAAGATTGGGTTTACATTTTTCTCAACATCATAGTCTAAGAAATACCTATTACATACATATATAAGTACAACAAACAAAACTCAGTACAGCCCTAGTTTGTAAGTTACCTCTGAAGAAATGTAAACTGTATTTAGCATTCATTTGTCATTATACTGTTTGCAACATGTGATTTATGTTTGAACAGGTCTTTTTTTTTTATTTAAAAAAAGTATAAAAAATGTTTTTTTTTGTGAAGGACACAACAGTGTTTCAAGTAAAGATATCAAAGCAATGGGTGTAGTGGTGTTTATTGTCTCAAGGGAATGAAGAAGTTTCCCTGCATAAGCGCCAGTAATCCAAGTCAAAATACTTTTAAAGGGTTTTTAAAATATGCATTACTTTTCTCTCCATTGTCATTGTATGTCCCTGTGCTCGGGCATTCCCCCTATCCCTTTATATTACCCTTTAGCAAAATCACCCCGAAAGCTCCCAATTCCACTCCACTTTAGCACAAGGTTCAGCATACAGTACAAAGACATCAGAAAATGGAGCAGGGAGCTCAGCGATCAATTACTCACGCCCTTCAGAGATGCTGGTTTCCAGGTGAATTAAGCCTGCTTCTTTGTCCAAACCCATTTTCGACCTGCGAGGGAGACAAATGTGTTTCATGGACGTTACCATCGGTCTTCAGGCTCAGGGGTAAATGAGTGGACTTATGCCCACCTACTCCAGCTAACGCCTGATCTGGGGAATCACTAGCTGCAATATCGCAGGAATTCATAAGTATACACAAGCTCTGTGACTATTGTAAATAGTATCCTCAGCGTATAAAAAGACAGATGTTTATTTTTAATTTTTTCGTTATTACAGATTACAGTTTTAAAGACTTGAGGTTCAGCGTGTGATTTAAGTGTTCAGACAAAACTAATAAATGTCTCATTTCTCACGGTGAGACTGAGGAAGACGTTTCATGACATCATTAGCAGAAGGAAAGCCGCTGATTCGCTTTTTACAGCAACGATGCCCGCAGACGGAATCGCATATAATCATCTCAGCATTAAATATGTATTAAAAAGACTGGAGGATCAGAGGAGAAGCAGAGGCTGGGCACATGCAGAGGGAAGGAGAAGGAGTGTGGAAGGAGTGTACAGGAAGGGTAGGGGGGTGGGGGTTTGCATTGAAAGACCACCCGTGCTGCTAATTCTTACGGATGGCTTTTCACATGAAAATCATCTATAAAAGATCTATAAAACAGCCTTCTTATTTCCACCTTTCACAAGATATGCACTTTCATGGAGAGATGCATTTTCCATAATCCATCGTCAGGTCCCAAAGAACAATATATGAGAAGCATATAAGAACTCTTTGAATTAGTGGAACTGTGGTTCATTTAAAATGCTGACGTATCCACTGTGCTTTCACAGTGTTGTAGTGGCATCCTTTGTGGAAACTAAATTATATTTAATATAAATATTTTCTAAAATTATTTTAGCATGCTGTAACTCAATGCATCCATATTTGAAGGTCTTAGAAGTGATCTGAGCCAGAAACATGCAGCGAAAAATAGGACTAATCAGCGATAGTGACATTCTTCACTTCGTACCACACTACCCGATCTCATAATCATCATTTAATACAAGAATCTTCTTTATAGTGGCTTTAATGCTGGGTGATTCAACTTGTGAATCTATAGCAAACAAAGCATTGATTTGGACAGCTATGCTTTCTCTTGGGATGCAATGTTGATGTTGGAACAAGTGGAAAGAAATTAGACTTAGTCATGAGAAGGAGCTGTTGCCTAGCAAGGAAAGAAAATACTACCAAACATTGGCAGCTCCAAATGTTTTTGTGAAGATTGGTGGTGTTGTGCAATAGAATACATACTATCCTTTACGTTTTTGAGGCATTGTTGCCCAGCACACGGAACTTTGACAGAGCATTGCTCAGGTTGCTTACAAGTCGTGACTTAGCTGCAAATCAGTTCAACGTCTTTGTTTTGTGACTGGTGGACAAAATATACATAGAACACACACATCCTATGCACCCTCATTACCAAGAGTACAACCTCACACCACCCAGTATAGGTCCAAAAATAGATGTCTTGCAGCTTGCAGCCCGCAAGGCTCTCTTCACTCCTGCATGCCTAGCTTGTTACTCTTTTGACAGTTTCTCTGCTTTTTGTTGGTGGAGAACTTTTTCATCGCGTGGTACATATAGAGGCCAGCCATGCTAAAAGTTATTGAAGTAGTCAGACTCAGAGTCAGCCGTTGAGTTGAAAATCAGGGACCATGATCGAGGAGGTTGAATAGTCATTACAATTTAAACAGTGTCTATGCAACCAAGTTTAGATTAATTTCCCACTCGGTTGTAATTCATGCCCCACGGGCAATCTACTTATTCTTTCTAGATATTTGCATTTATGCACAGTATACAATGAAATGCTGAACTGAAAACAATAGGAGTGATGGCCACAAAACTGATTGTGCGATCCTACCTAAATGTATTTGTCTGCCGCAAACAAAAAGAATCAGACACGTCAGGTACATGAATAATTAAAAAACATGAAAAGCAGTTATCCTCTCTTCAGTATGTGGGGAGGCAGAGCTTTTTACATAGACTTCCATTTCAAATACCATTCTTTTGACAGCACATTGATTTCTTGGCCCAAGACCTTGGGTTGGCACCTTAAGATCTTGCATATTTACTGTTGAATCTACTGCATTATTGTAGAAAACACATTACATATTGTGAAAGTGTGACAGAATACAAATTTTTATTATAAATGTATACTATTTATACATTTATACTGCCTTTGAAGTTGTTTTATTTCATGCAAAACAAATTCTTTCTCCAGGCCAATTCAACAAAGCTGACATACATCTAAAATAGATAGACTCACCCACAAGAGAAAGAACGCAAATTAATAATGAATGTTTGTTAAACACTTTACTCGATTCAACAGATTGTTTTTTTCATTCTAGAATGAAAATATTTTAAAAAAATGTATTTGATATATTATAAAAGGTGAGAAAATGTGATATTATTCGATCCTGAATATCAATGCATGTCTTTATATTCAGGTAAGGCATTAGAGAGTGCAGGGTTTATCAAAAGTTCAATCTTAACTTATACAGTATGTTCTACATTATGCTTACCAGTAGAACCGGTTCGGGGCCACTCTTTCATGCACAAGTTGCCATCTTCTCCCAAACTCCACTGAGCTATACAGCTGTAGGAAATAGCAAAGCATTTACTCGCATAGGATACTTTACATAAATAACTTTATTAAAAAGTTTGAAAGATTTTTTTATTTTTTATTATATAGTTTTATAGTTCAATCAATTAATTTTAACTGAAATATTACACACTGTATAATATACCCTGAAATTTTAAGAAAAATTAAGATTACGCCTGACAATGGGGTAAACAACACAATTCTAACTTATTTTTTAACTAGAGCTCAGGTTATTATCCTTGTCCAAAGACAAAAGCAAATGGTTTCTGGTTTGTTTTCAAAGCTTGAATTTCCAAAAACTACATTCAACCAATAGAAAGATGTATGTTTGTTTGCACTACAGATTACAGCTGGAATTTAATTAGACTCAAAAACTGTTTTCAATGTTATGGCTTAGCGTTTTTCCATTCGAGGTATGAGCGCCCATGTGTAATGTTTAAACAATCATTTATTAGTGGATAACTAAATTCTGAGTTTGTTTGTTTATATTCATTTACTTTGTAATTGCAATTATTTACTCTATCCCAGAGGGTGAAGTAGAGGCCTCCATTTTAACCAGATTCAAAAGCCTCACTGGGCAAATTTTACCTCATTATCTATCCTGGTCTTCACCTCCAGTAGTTTAACATTTAACAAGTTTAATCCAATATGTACCCATATTTGAATAGTGTTATCGATTTATCGGACATAATTGAATTTCAATTAACATATTTTAATATGTATGTGCATATGTACTGTACAGTTTGCTTTTTTCATAAAAGATGTGGCCAACTGTCAAAGGCTCAAGGACAGAGAATAAAGCTTAATTCAGTAGATCACTAATCACTGATCACCACATTGCATGTTTCGTTGTTCAGCAGCTCTAAAAACAAATATGCTCTCTGTGATGGAATGATGCATTAGCATGTTAAACTTATGGGCTATGTTCAAAAGAGCACAATGCAAATACAGTACAATATGCTGTATTTTTGCTAGATTGGGACTACATAATACTAGGGGATACAATATTCTCTCTCTATTTCTCTCTCTCAAATTCAAATGGTGCTTTAATGGCATGCCAAGTGTTAATAAATTGCCAAAGCAGTAACAGGATTAAAAAAAGTGTAAAATTAAACTAGAACATTACCAGCATTTATAACATAGTACGGTGTATTCTTAAAGGAAGCCCCATGCAGTCTCTAAACAGTTGTTATGTAATTTACATTTCCCTCTTCCTCGCTGCTACATAAACTAGCCTATGGATTCATACAGTATAATATATTTAGTTGCATTATAAGTACATTATGAAGTGATTGTGGATTAGGTTATGTACAATAGGTGCATTTTGGTTATGAAAATAACTATCTGCACAGGTTATTTACTGTAAAGTGGTTTCAGCAGCCTATTGAAAAAATGCTGTTTACAATGTTTACTAAAATACTAGTGATAAAAATTGTACTACTGGAATTACTTTAAATGATCTTAATCGTGATGCCCTTGATTACATTTGAGCACCTGCCCCTTTGGAGCTCTCTGCACATGGCTGGAGGAGAAGAGCAGATACTCTTTCTTGAAATACACAGACTCATGCTAGACAAGGTCTATCGGTATACTAACCTTACAATAAAAAAGTAAACTTACTGTATGCTACTACAGTAAGTACTTTGGAATTAGGAATCTTCTTAACAATGTTCGTTTCCAGTTTCCCTTTTATAACTCTGGTATACTGTAACTATGAGATTTGTTGGAAAAAAAGGTATGTGCCTTGCCTCATGATTATTAACCATGACTACTAGGGATTTCCCTATAGTATTTCCTTGTTGTTCGGGCAGCAAAAATACAGACTTGGTATTTTATACATACATTTTATATCGGCACACATTTGTTCCCATGGTCAATGTTTGTGTAGATAAGATATATGCTAGCAAAGAATATTTGTATAAATGTATATATTTCGTTTGGCAGTTCCGTATAGCGGGTCATCGCATGCACAGCCAACACAGGTTCGCAAGGCCGACAGACCAGCACAGAAGAATAAATGCTCACAACGGCATAAAGCTCCGGAGTCAGGCTAAGGAGTCAGGCCACGGAGTCAAGCCACGGCATCAAGCTAACAAGCTACGGCGTCAAGCTACGAAGTCAAGCTACGGACTCAAGATACCAAGCTACGGAGTCAAGCTACGGAGCCAAGCTACGGCTTCAAGCTTCGGCGTAAAGCTACGGAGTAGACTACGTTATAGGCTCTGCATATATTCGATGCAGAAGCATATGTTGACCATACTTGTGTAAGAACATTAATGGTATAGGCCGTGTCTGAATACCCCTACTACTATACAGTAGCTACTATAGAACTCGAGCACGGCCATAGTCACTCATTCTGTAGTATAATACAGGATTATACTGTATATTAAATATAATATAGGGTTATACTGGATATTAAGTATAATACAGGAGTATACTGGATATTAAGTATAATGCAGGATTATACTGGATATTAAGTATAATGCAGGAAATTGAAAATGACTGAAAGTTTACTGTAAAATAAGTATACTAGAGTAATTGGTGGTGGAGTGATTGGTTATGCTGCACTGTATTATGTGAGTGTCAAGTGATGTAAAGAGGAATGCACACAATGTGGTCTGTCTCACAACGCTTGGGTTGCTTTGGGTTCAGAACCACATTACAGTCACTCTTGTGCGTGCCTGCGTGCGTGCGTGCGCGGGCATGTGTGTAGGTGTGCGTGTGAGTGGCCGGTTAACGGCCAAAATCTGAAAATGTGTCAGCGACAGCAAAACGATGCTATAATGTGCACACACACGCACACGCGCACACACAAACGCGCGCGCGCACACACACACACCCACACACACACAGTGTGGAATGCTGCCATTATCTGTCAGAGCTGAAGCATTAGGCCCAAATGGTCCTTTGCTGTGAAAAAATATATATTTTATTAATGCAAATAGTGATAAAACAGCTAAGAATCACACCTCTAAAGCCAACTGGAATACACAGTGTTCATTCTACATTGCCACATTTCCCTCACTAGTTCACAAACAACTCTACAGACACCCTGGTTATGGTATGTGACAAACACTTTGACTCATTCTCTGCCACTGTAAATAAGATGCTACATACCACTCCTCTTGAGGAACAGCTGTGTGTGCAAAATGTACACAATCAAAACATGTCACATGTGGCCAAATGGTGTTTTAGAGTGTGGGTGTGACATTATTTTTGGGGGCAAGGCAGTGTTGTGGTCTGGATGTCAACAATAGTGTCTACATAGTAATATATAATGGTGACTGCTAATGAATGGATGAAAACATGTAATAAACGTCCTCAATTAGTAGCAGATAAAAGCAAAGCATGTAAAAGTCTACTGCAATACAGAAACTGACAACAAACGTGAATTAATGATGATTAGGAAAAGTTGTGCATTGATCTAACACGCTCGGCGGCTGTCCTTAACACTGTGTGGTCAATGTTTTCGCTCGTGACCCCCAAGGTAACAGAGCCAGAGACTCACGACCCCCGCTATTCCCAGATGTGGTAGAAGCATAACAATAGTATTTTGATAGTATTTTAGGCTGCAGAATACATAACAATATGTTTAAACTACTAACAATTCTGGTAAAAAATATGCTATTTGTACTCATTATAAAAAGCTATTTAATTTCTAAAATTCATCTCTTGAACCAGTCCGCTGGTGATGCGCGGGTCGTGGTATTTTACAACCCACACCCACCCGACCCACAAAAATATGTGTTCATCAATAACCCAAACCCGACCCGACCCGCAAAACGCCAACTTGAACCTGTATAGCAATGGCGACATAGAGATAATGATTTCTAATTTAACGCACGTTTCATGGGACATACACTGCTGTAGACAACAGCAGAGCCACAAAAGTCCTTATGCCTAATGTCTCTGGAGTCACGGCAGACTACAGCAAAGTGAGTGAGCAGTAGCCTTACTAAGCCTATTTAATTGTTTTGTTCACCTGTTAGCAATAGGCTACGCTAGCATAAAACATGATTGCATAGCCTATAGGCAGTAGCGCGTCTGCGTATATGCTACTAAATAAACAACGTTTACGTAGGCCTAACCAACTTTATAGTTGGGTATGGCTAATGCAGATTAGTCTATTGACTGCATCGCCGCTTCAGTGCATGGTCTGTGCCATAGTGCGTGTGTGTGTGTTTGAGAGAGGATCGGAGAATTCCCGCTCGCACGCAATGTTTCAGTAGATATTTATTACTTGGTTGGAACGCTGCTTAGGGGCATTTTGACCCGCTCTACCCGCACCCGCAATATTTTCTGATAAACATATCCAAACAAGCCCGACCCGTGGGTCAACCCGCGGAACCCGCGGGATACGGGTTGGCCAGCGCATCTCTACCGCCCGCTGTGTCTCGCGATCCCCCGGGGTAGGGGGGTCCCGTACCCATCTTTGAGATCCACCGCTCTAGGCAACCCCCTGGTCCGCTCCCTACCTTGTGGTCATGGCTGTAGGCCAGGATCCAGTCCTCCTGCTCCGGGTGGAAGAGCAGGCTCAGGATGTAGAAGCTGAGCCGGTACTTCTGATAGGTGGCGCCCTCGTCAGAGCTGATCAGGAGGCTGCTCTCCACCTCCGGGTCGATGAGCAGCATGATCTGCAACCCAGCAGGAGCAGGTTAGGTTAGGACTGCTGTACGTGGACAGACGGAGGAAGGACAGACACACAGACGCACACACACACAAACAGGCCGACAACGACGACGACAGATGGATTGTTCACTGTGAAGCCAAGCAGACCCGTGGCCCATCTCCAAGCTGCCAGTCCTGGCCACAACCGCTGAGTGTGTGGTGGCAGACCAGCTCTAGTAACATATGCAGACCCACTGCCCATGTAGTATATAGCAGAAACATCTGTGGTAAGAGCGGCACCCAACTGGGCTCTCTGCCAGCGAAACACACCCAGTTGCCGTACACATACGCGGTGCCCTTCTGTCCGTCTGTCCAACCCTTCACCATCCCTAGCTTGGCTTTCAATTGCGACACGCAACGTTATGTTCGCGTCGTGCCCTCGTGTGTTGCTTCACTGTCACATCACTCTCAAGATGGACGGTGGGAAGATGCTGATGTGCTCCAGGAAGCTCCTCTATCACTGCCGCTGCCAAAAGTCAGGAGCTGGGAACTTTTAATGAAGTAAATGCTATTTCACTTTCAACTCCAACTCCAAACATCAACCGGGCAGCTTCGGGAACATTGTATGGCTCTGTCCTTTTCACAGACTCAAATGCATAACCTTATGCCGGGTTCAGACTACATAACTTTTAAAGTCGTTAGATGGATGTGCAGCACACACTACACAACTGTCTCTCTTATAATCGGGTGTTGTGACGTTGTTTGATTGCGATTCACACTACGTGACTGATCAGCAACGGGGTCAACACACTACTAAGATGTTTCACCCGACCAAGTCGAACTGGAGCTTTTAGATTGTTTCACGAGCATATATAGGCACAGGCATATCTCACAAACGACATAATATAAGCATATCCCTCCATAGTGGCGTCCGCACCTCGTTAACATGGCTACATATCTCAACATATGATTTCAATCACAATATTTCCCACCAATGATGTGGATAGAATTTATTAAAGTAATTTGAATCAAATATGAAGCGTTATCGACAAGGGATATGTGTTTCAGAGAGACTTTTATTCCAGTATATTTGCTGTTTCTTCAAGCAGTTCAAATGATTACAAAGGCTTTTACTCCTCCCCCTTGTTTTCATCTTGTCCTTGTATTGCGCTCTCATTGGCTGTAGGTCGTCGCCACTGTCATTAACAGGCACAACACCGTTCATACTACAGGATTCTGACTGATATTTAACCTGCTAAATATCCAGTCGGGCCTTGCGACGCATCGCTGACATGTCGCAGACACTCTCAGCTCGCGCTGTAAGCAATTCACACTACACGATCGTCGATCACGGGAGCGAGCCGTGATTTCCCTCCGAGTTGGAGCTTTTGTCTGCGAGCTCAAAAAACTCGTCGGCGAGCTGAAACTGAAATTAAAAAATAAATAAATAAATGATATATACTGTACATATATATATATATATATGTACAGTATGTATGTATATAATGTGTGAACAGTAGATAGATAGATTGATAGATAGATAGATAGATAGATAGATAGATAGATAGATTATCTATTTGTCTTGTGCATGCAAATTCTATTTAAAAATGTAACATTCACAGAAAATGTTACTTGGGTGTTAGTTAATCAGTATTCATAATGATAACTTTAAGAAGAGATAAGAATTGCCATGACATAAAACACATACAGTAATTATAACTAGTCTTCAGCTCCAGATGAACCTATTAACCTCTCAGATGTGTCATCTTTGTTATTCACTGATCATGCCATATCTCAATAATTCACATCTGTTCTCTTAAGCTTGATTATATAATCATTATGATAGAGTGCTCATTGATATTTTATCAACGTAAATGTCTGTGTGTGTGTGTGTGTGTGTGTGTGTGTGTGCTTGCATGTGTGTGAACCCATTCTGGATTCTGTTGTGTGTCCCTTCCCTTTATTCATCCCATCCATGCTCAGTCAGGCCTTGAAAGCTCTAATTTCCCATGAGCCTGTTTCTTTTCTTAGGCGCACATCATTTCGGTGTCTGTGCCAAGCTACAAAAAGATTCCAAAAAATCTACAGATAATATCGAGTGTAATTGAATCAGCGAATCCAAATGATTTCAAATGCTTTCATCATTAGTATAGCGTAGAAAGCAGTGTTATGGAATTAACACTTACTTGCATGTGTTGCTTAGTCAATGTTACTGACAGTTGTATTTACTGTGTCAAATTTAAAGACTAATGATATTCATTGCTTGCAGTGATATACTGTATTTGTCTAACTCGGCAAATAGAGGATTTCCTCGTGTTGTGGCAATGTTGAAACCAGGGTGACGCTGTAAAACTTTGAAACCCAACTTAACAATGAACAGAAATCCGTCATGGTATAGGCAGTCCCTAGTTGGGATGTATATTTGTTATGTGGATAGGTTTATGAAAAACTAAAATCTCTCTCGTACAGTAAGATCCCAATCGGCTGCGTGAAGAATTAGTCAAACATGAAATTTGTTTCCAATAATTAAATATTGCAGGAAAATAATTCTCGCTGGGTGGCTATAGCATAGAACATCTATCGACAGATAGAATACCTTATGTCATGTCATAAATGTGTGCAGTGTCTTCTAATGATCACACATATATATATATATATATATATATACAGTATCTCACAAAAGTGAGTACACCCCTCACATATTTGCAAATATGTGAGC
>JAODUE010046267.1:0-17500 GCA_027564755.1 Amblyopsis hoosieri | reverse complement strand
ATGAGGCAACTTAACATAATAAAGATATCTCACATAATGACCAAGAGCAAAGCACATCTGCAGTACAATGATTTGATGACATTGTGTTGTTAACATGCACCTTCCATCAAATAATCAAATTGCTCCATGCTATGTTTAACAGATAGGCTAAAGGCCCGGGTATATTCCCAAATGTGTGGACTCGCGCAACGCGAGTGCTCGGGCTGTTCCAAGCATACTTTGCTCGGGCGCGTCGGCTATTTCTGTATACAAAAGTGTTATTCAACATTTATAACTACGATTATTATTGTGCACACGTCGTTTCCCGTGAACAACATTGGTACATTATTGGTGCTATTCTAAAAGATTCACTGGACATAAATATTTGTCATTTGTTAGCTTAGTAGGACGTCCAATGCCGCACATGCGCAGTCAACGTGCACATGTCTGCACACAAGGGAGACAGGCTGTGCACGTACATGACGTTTGTTTTAAATATCCCTAGTTCCAAAGCACTCTGGCATATGGGTTTGCATCCACATTGACTGTTGTTGGCTGCGTCGACTTGACGGACAGACGGACAGTTCAATTCCATGAGAGGTGCGCGTCAGCCTATGACGTAGGGTACGCCGTAGGACACGTGGCTACGTGCGACACAGAATCATAAGTTGGGCTTTCCGCGGAAGTATGCCTGGGCCTTAAGCCACTCCACAATGTGTTAATCGAGGACAGTTTTTTTCCGAGTTTGAAGAACAATTCAATGAATCTACATTAATTCCCCCCCCCACCAACAACGCTGAGGCTGTTGAAGTATCTCCATTCATTCAACCCCACTAGGTTGGTGGAGATGGCGAGTTCTGCCCTTCCTGCTGAGAGGACGTCTGATATTACCGTGCACTACAGTGCATTGTTCGCCACACAACAGTTAACATTTGCCTGTGTGTCTCCATGCTGCCCCTGGTACATTCCACGGGGGATGGATGTCTGAGTGAAGGTGCTGAGCAAGCAGTGAGCCGCCCCGAGCATCGACATCGGGGGTAATATACAAAATCAGGCAGACAGAGACTAATTAGTTGTACTTGAGTGTGTGTGTGTGTGTCTGCGTGTGTGTGAAGGGGGGTGGATGTGGGGGAGGCAGGTGTGTGTGTGTGTGTTATTGAGAGAGTTTGTATTGGGGGTTAGTGGCGTATGTTACAGTATTACAGTACTGTGTATCTGCCTGCTTATAGTAGATGTATGTGTGTGTGTGTGTGTGTGTGTCTAATACAGAAACAAAACATTTATTTAAATTTTTCTCTCAGATAGATTTGTCTATTGATTGAACTTGAAAGACCAAATCTGTAGTTTGTCAGCTTTTCTTGGTTGTAGTGTGAATGGACTGTCATATAACTTGGTTAGATGTCTTGGCATAGACAATACAGCCCTCTTGATGGTTTACATGCTGTTATATGGTTTATATGATTTGTCACAAAGCAATTGCACCCATGAGAAAAAGGTTTAATCAGACAGACTATATCGAGTTATCGGAACACCTGTCTGGCCTTCACAGACTCTTTAAGACTTTCTCTCATTTCCTCATCCCATTAAAAACATTTAAGCCTTGCTGAAAGTAGTCATGAAATGTTTTTAAAGGCTGCTTATTTCCAGCAGCCGCTATCACAGCTGAAATGAGGACCAGGTGTTTTAATCAGAGTTGGGATGAACAGCTGTGGCTGCCCCCCCAACAAAATATTAAATATGTGATGACATTATAATACAGTAGACTACTGTATATAACCTATAGTGTTCTCTGTTCCTGGGTTCTTGAGTGTTATATTTGCAAAATATCTAGTGGCTAAAGAACCATTCCTAATCCATAATTTAATAATAATAATAATAAAGGATTTTTGCTTTGCCATAATATCAACAATTCTGAGATCATATGGAAAGATTTGTTTAAAGAATACATCTTTGTCCAAAACAAACAGAGCTGGGAAAATAAGAACTGGTTAATCATTAGTAATCAATCAAACACAACACACAACAACTGTGATGTTGTACTTGTAAAGGTTGTTTTACTCATGGCAAATGACAGTAAGGTAATTACGTACTTGGCAGTGTTGATACTGCGAAAGAGACATGAGACCAATTAATTTCTTTATTTTTTGTTATTCCTTTGGAACTTTGTTTTAGCAAATAGTTGGCTTGATTTTACTTCCTTGTTGTACTGTAGGATGTCTAATTGTGAAATGGTTTGACTTTTCCATTTATTAAATATATTTGAAAAAAACAAACGTTTTTTACCCAACCCCAATGCAACATTCTCCGCAACAACTTTCTGATCTTGGTATCCATGGTGACCCTAGCAGGTCCCATGGTCGGTCCAAGTAAGCTAATGTAATAAAACCTCAATGAAACCGACATTCCTCCAGGGGAAATAGTAGTTATATAGTACAAGTACACATTTTGCCAATAAAATGAACCACAGCTTTATTTACATAGGTACAGCCAGGACACGTATATGCACGCGTTGGATGTGCGTAGCCCTTCTCCTGAAGCTAATGAATAAGCAACGCAACGTTGCAAGCTCTACGCTGCCCTCCATATGAAATGAATGGAATTCCTGTGAAAAGGTACACAACTACGCATCCAGTATGTAAAGGGTGTGACAGTATCAACAGATAATTTATGGGCATGTCTACAATGGTGCAGCACTTACTCCGCAGAACTGTTCTTGTGGGCGTGCACTGGGGACATACAGGGTGGGAGGAGCTGACAGTCCTTGTCCAATCGCAGCCTTTTGCCGCCGTTGACTGACGTCTCACTGTGTTCCGACTAATCATTTACAGGGAAGGAGACCCGGAAGTTAATGCGATTCTGACTTCACATATTTTCCCAAACAGCCAAGAGAATGATGAATGACGCAGTTAACGAATAAAGTTAACGAATAAAGCTAACGAATAAAGTTAACTAATAAAGTTAACGAATAAAGCTAACGAATAAAGCTAACGAATAAAGTTAATGAAAAAAACTAACAAATAAAGTTAACAAATAAAGTTAACTAATAAAGTTAACGAATAAAGCTAACGAATAAACCTAATGAATAAAGTTAACGAATAAAGTTAACGAATAAAGTTAACTAATAAAGTTAACTAATAAAGTCAACTAATAAAGTTAATGAATAAAGCTAACGAATAAAGTTAACAAATAAAGCAAGCTAACGCTGGCTCACCTTGTGCTTCCTCTTGCTCTTGTTGGCATGTTTGTCCGCTGCGGCGATGGCGCTGCCAGCGGTCTGTCTCCTGTGCTTGTTGCCGTTCTCTCCCCTCTCGGACCTCCCGGGTTGTCTCCCAGCGGCCTGCTCTTGAACGGGGGGGACCTCCAGGCACCCTGAGCCTTGGCCGACCTTCTCCTTGACCCGCTCTCCAACTCCGGCCCTGTCCCCCGCTCTCAGGTCCGGCATTGCTCTCTCGCTAGTTGCCTCTTCTTGTCTGTCTCTCCTCTCCCCTTTTGCTGCCTTGTCTCTCTCCTCGGGCCTCTGCCTGTCTCTCTCTCTCACCCCGGGCCTGTCCCTCTCTCTCACCCCGGGCCTGTCTCTCTCCCTCTCCGCGGCGTGCTCAACCCCCACCTCCTTCTCCTCCGCTCCCCCCTTGGCTCTCTCTGCAGACCTCTGGTCAGCGGGCACGCTGCTGAGGAGGCGCAGGTCAATCTTGACCCAGAGGCTCTCCACCTCTGGGCACTCCCGTATGGGGGAGAGGGGCAGGTCCAGGCCCAGGGTGGAAGGGGGCGTCATGGGATCCGGGTCTTTGCACAGTCCCCTCATCCCCCCCGGGTCTGGAACGGACGTTCCAAACGAGCTACTGAAGTTGGCCAGGGAGCTGTTGCCGCTGTGCGAGCTGCCGTTGCTGCTACTGGCACTACTGCCCATGGTGATGCTGGTGGTGGTGCTGCCGTCTTTGACCCGGAGTCCCTTGCCCCCGAGCGCGCTGAGGTTGCCCGTGCCACCGCAGACGGGGCCCGGGACGAAGAGGAGGAGGGACGGGGGGGTTTGCGCGTGCGCGCTGGACAGCGTTTGAGCGTTCACGGCGGGCCGGGCCGTCGGCGGGGGAGGAGGAAGAGGAGGAGGCGGTGCGGGGATTTTGGCGGGTTCCTCCGAATCGGAATGACATTCTGAGGCGGAGGAGGAGGATTCGGTTTCGATGAATTCTCGGGATTTGGGCGTGATTTTGCTGCTGGGACCTCGATGCTTTCTCTTGTCCTGGTTAAAGGACAAAACAACAGGGATGGGGAATTGTTACTTTAAAGGTATAGTCGGCTATTGCAAGCTAATTGTAAGCTAATACACTTTTTGTCAAATTCACCAAATATCTCCTCACATTTCGCTATCTTACCGTTCTCTGTTTGTACTGAAAAAATGATCCGGTACTTCTATACAGCCCTGACTCCATAAATAGGAACATAAACGAAGTGGCGAACACCGCTCACAATAACGCCCTCTTTGTGTTATACGAGCTCCTCTGTTCATTGTTTTCATATCTGGCGTGTGCATGTTAGTGCATGTGTGTGACCCACAAAGAAGTTGTTTTGGTCTGATATCCTTATGCTAAGTACGACATCTAGTGGCAGACAACATCATATATATGTGTGTAACGGTGGCCAGCAGGTAGCTGCACAGTGAAGTTAATCCTCACTCTCCAACACCTCATAGGAGGTTCTGGCGACGCAGGCCAGGGCTCACGGGTTTTAGCCTGCCTTGTAGAGCGGCCGCTCTCTGCGTGGGAGATCGGGGTTTGATTGCCCGAGGGGGACAGACGATCTTCGTCACATATACACACTTTAGGATGATTTGCTGGCAACTAGATGAAAACCTATCTATGCTACAAATGGTTTTCTCGCAGTTTTTTAACAGACATAGTCCAACATTGCAATCAGCCTAACATACAAGCAAAGCAATAGATTAGTTAAATATTTAAATAAATTATCCAAAAATCCATACTCAGCGGCTGCGTTGTCAATGCGTCTTGCCAAGTTGTTAATAAACATTGTTTATTACTATCAATCATTTTTACCTACATATTTATTTGCCTATCATATGTTATTTCAAAGGGTTTTAAGCCAAGTGAGTTCAAGAGATACTAAAATCCTTTAGAGCGGAGAGGGTCAGCGAGTCTGTCTGCTGTTGTGCTGTAGACCTGGCCGAGCTAATCAGGGTTGCTACGCTGTGTTGTGTCCAAGTATTCTCTCCCTTTGTTAACCCCGACAGACAGCCGACACTGTCGCCCACATAATAAGATACACACGGAATAAGTCTGAAATTGTTTTATATTCTTGTAAAAGAAAATACACTGGGGTGTATTTTTTAACTTTTTCTGCTGATGCGTGTAGGTAGCCCTCTTACTTTTATACACTGGGGTTTATTCAGCGTATTGATAAAAACCTGCATATACTGTAATGATGTGCACCCCAAATATTTAAACGCATGATGCATGATGTGTAATGTGATAATACTACTACGTATGTTACATTAAGGTGTAGTATGTGAGATCTTGCACCTTACCACTGTGTGGTTTCATAAGCATTTTAACGTACCTCCTGTTCTGAGCAAGGTATTACAAATGTGTAATTAAACATTAATTATTAATTTATTTCTGTCTTTCTTTTCTTTCAATGTTTTACACTTGACGCCATTTAATCTCCATAAATTTGCAAGGTATCAATTTGATAGGAGGAGAAGGAGAAGCACAATGACTCTTTGATTTCATGGTTCCATAACACCAGTAAAAGTATTGAGCACAATCATTTTGGTTTTGTGCTGTGGAATTTTATGACTTAAACAAATTGCCCAGAAAATATAAAGATCGCATTAATACTAGAGTAGAGTAGACTACCCTAAAAACATGCAGGACCTTTATATTATAAACACGTCTGTGGGCGCACTAAATCACTGTAAAGAACCAACCTCTTTGTATTGAGTTTCTGCTTGATGAATACAACAGTCAGTAATGTACTTGACCTCATCCTTGTTACCGTGCCTATTTTGGACGATTCCCAGGCGAACTGAGCATATCGCTGGGTTTATTTTAATCTCTAGGAAAGTCACAGAAAATAAAGTACTGTGTAATTCCAGCACCTCAGTGACAGCAACTGTCAGCAAAGCAAAGCTGCATTCATAGGTCTAACATGAACCAGGAATAAGCTCAGTTCACTATAAACTCACAGCGCATCGACTCATTAACAATAACTTCAAATTAACCACAGTTTTTCTTAATTAAAAGTTTAAGTTGAGGTCAGTTGACAACAAGGGGTCCTCATACACTATACACCTCATACACACTCCCCTTGACACAAGCCCATGTCTCCAGGGCAACCGACCTGATTGACAGCTGCAGCAGACAGGGTCACGGGGCTGTGCTGCGTTGGAGCTGGGGGGGTTACGGTGCTGTTGGCGTTAGCGGCACTGCGAGGTTCTTTCCTGGGGGCCGTTTTCCCACTGGGGGTCTTGGCTCGCGGCCTGGGGGGGTTCTGATGCTCCAAAGACAGCGGAGGCAATGACTCCTTGTCTCTGGATGTGGGGCTGAAAGAGTGCATCAGAAATCAAACAAATAATGTAACTAACTAGAAAACACAGTATATGTAATCCATTACAGTTACCAGCTAAAATTGTGGAATCAGATTACAGGTATTAATCATCAAAATGTGATGATCACTTTTAGGACTACTTTCAAATTTAAAAGGGACGTTTGCAGAAGAAAAGTGCATAAAACAATCAGCAGTTCTCTTATTAACCTTTCATTAATGTCAATCAATAATTTAAACGGAGTCCTAATTTAATTTGATCTCCTGAGCAATATCAACGGTCAAAAAAATAGAAAGATTTGACGTGCCAACGCAGTAAATTGCTTTGGATGGCATTTCAAAGAACAATGTTTAGGCGTGAAATAAACTAAAAGTAATGGAAAGTTATGTTACTAAATTTAGGTCATCATTATTTTTGTAGCTAAAGGATTACATTTAAAAAGAAACCTACCAAACCCTGTCTGCAATCAATGAAGAAAGTACAGTATATACAATTTAAAAGCAAACATGGTTATAGAGATTCCCATGTTAACATACAGTATTGCAATGGAATGCAGCACTTAACCATTAAAAGACCAGATAGCATTATTGTATCACATACCTGCAAGGCCGAAAACCTTACACCAATGTCCTGATACACCAATAAATGTACAACTTACTACATATCTAATGTAATGGATCTGCTCATAACCTTTGGGGAAATCCTGTTAATAGACCGTACATAAACTAGACAAATGGTCGTGGAGGTGAACTCAATAAAAATCTCCCAGTCGGTAATATTGGATTCAAATGTATGACATTCACGAAGCCACCCCAACCTGAATATATGTACTTACACCTTCATACAAGCCAACATACTGTGAGTACAATTACATTACAGATAGGCATCTTGATCTAGCATGTTTACAGGTAAATTAGGCATTCTCGGGACAGCTGGGAGTCAGCTAACCTAACCGCTAACCTATTCTAACCGCTAACCTACTCTACACGTGGTTTACATGTGGCCTGGTGTAACCATACCACAAAATTCACTCTTTGCATATGGTCTGGACTCTACATTGGGAAGAAATCAGTTGTTCCCTTACTGGGCAGAGACCTCTGGTTAAATTTGAATCAATACAAATCACCTGTTTGTATCAATTCATCTATCTCTACCAACGTTTAGAAACACGTTTGACTTCAACGCCATCGCAGTAACCCTTGGTCTGCCAGCAGGTTGGCTGTGAAAACACTAAAGCAAACAGGGTTTCCAGAATATAATGTAAAAATAGTTTATCTTGAGAGCGATTGTAAGGAAGAGCCAGGCTAGTTGACATGTAGTCACGTGTGAAGTTCATGTACAGTATGTTTATTGGTGGTTGTTCTCATTTATTGTCTTTTTTTCTCTGCTTCTATCTTACCTGAGCTGGTTTGTTCTGTTGCATGCAGGGTGCTGATTCTCCTCCACAGCGTTGGAACGCTCGGTCCTTCTCGGCTGTTTCTTCCCGGTGGTGTTTCTCCTGGGGGTCGTGACCTCTGACCCTGACAACAGCCCCGGCGACATCCTCATCTTGGACCTCTGGCCGTCCACTGAGGCCTTCTGGCTCAGCTTGGCCTTACCCTTCTCTCTGCCTGGGCTAGGGCACAGCCACAGTAGCATTAGCAAACACTTCACATTGTGTCCATTGTTTTTGATTAAAATGCCATTCAGATAATTCAGTCATTCATGGAATGTTAAGTCAAGTCAAGTTTATTTATAGAGCCCTTAATCACATTGCCGTCTCAAAGGGCTTCATTCATTATCAATCATTCATTCATTATATATATATATATATATATATATATAGAGAGAATTGATTAATATAATGTGCTTTCAACCAAAGTGTAAAAACCAACGACAGCGAGCTTTCTCATACCAGAAGGCCGCCCTTGTTTCCTTGTGTTCAGTGGTCTGTGCAGGCATCATGGTGGTACTGTTGGCTCCACAGGGCTTGTTTTTACCAGCCACACCCACCTCTGGTGCTTCATCACCTGGGGAGAAGCTGTCTGAGGCCTGGGCGACCAAGCCTGGGTGGGTGCAGACAGTGGAACTTTTTTTTTAATGTTTCATTTTGCCACGGCACACATTTATTTTTAGTGAGGCGCACAGTATCATTAAGTTTAGAAGGGCTGAGATGTAGAGATAATCAGAACTTAAAAGAACGCTCAAGGAGTGAACCTTCTAGATCGTGAGAGCCGCTTTCAATAGGTTAAATGTCCATGACGTGTGGTCAGAGCAAGGGGTGAGTCGTTTGCTGTATTCACTATAGGTCTAGTTTCTGAGGTTTGCCGCCAGGAACCAACCTGTGTTATGGTGTTGAGGCTGTGGAGGCACGAGGGGTTTGGTCTGAGGCTGGACCTTGTTCAGCCAGCTGTCCAACTGCCATTTGTTGGTGGAAGCGGGCTCAGGCTAATATGGAGGTGTGTCAAAAGAGGAAAGATTAAAAGTATTTAAGAGACAGAAAAACACATTACTCAACCAATTAAATTAAGAACCAACTTCTACACATGGCTTTCACGTCCTTGGGATGCCTCTATTTACTAACCTATAAACCTATAAACACTTAATTTGCTTAAGTTAAAATTATCTTTATGACACTTACAGAAATCCCATTGTCTACTACTAACCTATAAAGGCATAAACACTTCATTTGCTTAAGTTTAAATTATCTTTATGACACTTATAGAAAGCCCAGCTGTCTTGATGATGACTGTAGGAGTACAAATCCAGCAAACATTGAAATATATAATTAAAACTGCAGTAAACAGTGCCATTGGTGCAATTACAAACAAGCTATCCACACAGTCACACTCAAGCACCCACTAATTTCCTCATACACACAGAGATAACCTCTTTGAAATGGTAAATGGACTGTGTAATATATAGCCAGTCCCGTCAAAGCCATTCATTCGCTCACAAACACATTGATTTTGTGCACTCTCCTGTTTACTAGTATTACACGTATTGCTAATTAGTGTATTGCGAGTGGCTGGTTTTTATTTAGAACCCTCTATTCACTGTACTGTAAATATGTCCTGTTAAAGGACATTTAGAAGTGAAGCTTGGTGAGGGACTATGAAAATGTCTTTCAATATCCTATTTCTGCATCTCTCCCGATAAAATCATCAATGAGATATAATAATAATAATATGATAATATAGTGTTTTTGACATGTATTTTTATGACTGCAACATACAGTACATACCACCCAGAGGCTACGAAGACGTAATGTAACGTACAAGCATTCATGCACACTCTGTCCCAACACATAATAGGATAATCTTGACATTTTCTGGTGTAATTCACATTCAGCCTTGATGAAATCCCCACTGTAAAGTGTCCGTGGGGTTTCCAGTTATGAGTAATTTGGACCTCTAACTACTCACTAATAATTAGTTACTGCATTCATACATGTACTGTATGTGCACGTTGAACCACACAAACATTCTCACATAGAATAATGATCCTACCTCTGGAGTGTTGGTCCGGGAGGCAGGGTTATATTCACTGTCACTAGAGCTGCTCTCTGATTCGTCGGTGTCAGACTCCGAACTGCTCTCCGATTCGCTGCTGCTCCCCGACGCTCCGCTGAAGAGATTGTGGAAGGAAGAAAGAAAGAAATAAGAGACATACATTTTTTTTGTATTGTAAGGTAATATTTGTATTGTTTACTGGTTGATATTTGTATTGTTTACTTGAAAACTAACTGAAATAATATATTCAATCATGTTTGTATATACTTATTCCTAAGTATTAATGGCATAATTAAAGTGTAACTGCACCCTAGCTTTGAGCCTGACTCCACCTTTAAAGTGTGACTGCACCCCAGCGCTGAGCCTGACTCCACCTTTAAAGTGGAACTGCACCCCAGCTCTGAGCCTGACTCCACCTTTAAAGTGTAACTGCACCCCAGTGCTGAGCCTGACTCCACCTTTAAAGTGTAACTGCACCCCAGCGCTGAGCCTGACTGCACCTTTAAAGTGTAACTGCACCCCAGCGCTAAGCCTGACTCCACTCACTATAACTTTGAAAAATGCATCAAGGAGCTGAGTGAGGGAATTGGAGGAGCTTAACATTAACGCTATGATTTGAATTAGATGACGAATAAAACCAGCCAGGTCTTGGGATGATACTTTACGAATATGATGTGTAGTTCTGTTTTCAGTACATAAAATGCAGATTTATACAAAAACGGGAATTCAGTCAATATTAACACCAACATTGATGAATCTCATCACATGTCAATCCTATTACTTTTTTTACAGCTTAAAAAAAAACACATTTTAGGGTGCAGTTACACTTTAAATATTCTTCACAAAAGAAAATTAACTTAATATAATAAACACCACACAGATGCACTGCAAATGTTGGCTCACTCTTTTTAGTGGTTTTAATGGCTGTTTACTCCATTATTACATTCAACATTATTTTTGTGAGAGAATACCCACACAGCCAATATTGTGTATCTGTTTCTCTTATTCTGTTTCTTCAACTATGCACGCACGCACGCACGCACACACGCACAGACAAACACGCACACACACACACACACGCACACACACACACACACACACTTTTTCCAAGGCTTTTTCCAAGACTGCTGTCACAGCAGGCAGCAATCTGTGTGAGCAGTCAAGCAGCAAAGCCATCAACTGCTCCTCAGGATACACACACACACACACACACGCACACAGTAACAGCACAAACATATACAGTAGCCACACTGGCAGACTAGAGACTAGAGACACACATGGTGGGGACTATTTGAACACTGTCCTTTGCTGTTCCATCTCCTGAAATGTTTTTTGTTTCCCTTCTGCTGCCGTCTCTATTTTCAATCAAATGTTCACGCAGAACCAATTGTTCCTGTGTGTGTGTGTGTGTGTGTGTGTGTGTATGTTTGAGTGTCTTGCACACACACACACACACATGGATGTTGTGGGCCTGTTGCATATTCAGCTATGAAGGCACTTTACTGGGCATTGACAACCAATATATATGTACTTACAGTATGTATACTATGTAGTGTCTCTCCAGAAAATAAAAAAGAAATAATGAGAACAATACATAAATAAAATTGTGGAGATTCAAATGGAAGAAGTTGATATGATTAACAGTGTTTGCTTAGGTATACATGTTTGTTATTTCATATACAGTATGAATCAACCGTGCTCTGGAATGTAAACTTGACCATGAAGTTATTCAAGAAACCAATTCACAAAACATTCACAAACGGATTCAGTTATAAACCTTTTGTTGGGTTTACTGCATTCATCAAATATAATGTCTACCTCTATATCTTTCTTTACACCACCCCTCTAATATCAGTGTTATTGAAATAGCTGTTATCTCTCGCGCTCTGTGTATTTGAGGTCTACATTCCCATTGTGTGACATCGATAAGACTTACAATAAAACCAGTGTTATATCTTCAGATTCCAGTAGAGGCGTTATTTCTATTTGTACAATAAAACCGCAAACACGCAAGGGAAACGAAGGGCTTAAGCTTGAAAAAACAAGCACTTGAGTGGCTGATATGTCTAATACAGTAGGTCTCTTAAACTCACATGCATTGTTTAGGGCAGGTTTACTGCACTTTAGGCCAGCAAAGCATCAGAGAAGCTTGCAATTTTAAACTCAAATTTAACTAGGGTATACTATTTAAAATAAACGTTAATTAAAAAAAGATGATTTAATACTGATGCTGAAACACTGCCTATAATTCATTCGATTTAACTGTACTTACTGTAGGTTCAGTTACATTCCCATAGCATTTCTAGTAAAGGAGTAATATGGCTGAATAAGAGTTTCTCCATCTGCTCTGCTCACGCCTTCAGGGTACAGCTGTACAATACAGTAGCCTTATTTTTTATATTAGCCAGTTAGCCACTCATATTTGACGAAAAATAAAATAAAAAGTTAAAAGAGTTTAGTTCAGACGGAAGGGTCAAAAAGATTTGAAACCCATTTCCGCTATAACAAATAACTAAAAACAAAACATACCACAAAGTGCTGGAAAGAGTGGTTTAATCTGAAAATAGTTTGAAACTCGAAAAGCATTCAATATTGCAGCAAATTAGAAAGGCAATGTTTCTTCTAACAAACACATACATATTCAACTTATGAATGAACAAGTGAGCATTCCAGTACATCTGCAGATGTTTATGCTTAATTATTGTCATATTAGTTATTACTTATTACAGCAAGTCAGAACAAATGGGAAGACAATATTGGAAACTTCAAAGGAATTCGACTAAGGACGTCATTGGTTTATTGATTCATTAATAATCCCTCTCCATTCCCCTTCCAACTGTTGTATCTGAGTGGTGAATCCTATATAAAAGATATTTAAGTATTCTTGGGAGGGAAGTGAAGATGTGATGGCCATCTGGGTCCAGTCGCTCTATTATCTTAGCAGACTAACAGTCTGTTGTTGTTCACCAGCTCTACACTCAACTTGGCAGGTCTTACAGCCGCACAGCTGGCATTTAAAATCCCCCCCCCCTTCTCTGTTTTATTTCTTTCTTTCTGATGGTGGGGGGGCGATGTACCCAAGCATGTGCCTGCATATCAGTATACCGCGTACGTTAGTACAGTGTGGACTTCTGGTCCTGTGAGGAACATCACTATCAGGTTTGTGTATGCTAGCATTCAGCTGAGTACCTAAGATTTGGGTATGCATGAGTGTGTGTTTGTGTGTGTGTGTGTCTGCGTGTGCGCGTGTGTGTGAGCGTGCGCGTGTGTGCGAGCGTGTGCGTGCGTGTGTGCGTGTGTGCTTGCCCAGGGCAACACTATAGGCAAGGCTATAATGGGCTTCCATTCCTACATATGTCCTATGGAGCTTGCCGATAGCAGTTTGAATGGGTCTCTACGCACAACGTGCTGCTGTCCATTGACCATGAACGCCAACAAGCCGGCCTGACATTCAGGAGTATAGTCTTTCACTTGCACTGCTCTGGCGTTTAGGGTTACGGGCTAGGGGTTTGGGGAGGGGGGGGGTCCGGTGGTTAAAACCCTGTCAACACATATGAATTGAGTTTTGATTCAGGAGCCATCTGTATAGAATGTCCTTTAATGCGAGAAGTTGCTGATGAAAAGAAAACGAGATCTTATTTAGGTGGAAACAAAGGAGGGACGATATGGTGGAATAGAGGTAAACAATAAAAAGACTTCAGCTACCAAAAGATTATAGCTAGAGCACAGAAATAGTACCAGAAATTACATGGTTTGTTTTGAGCTACAGTGGTATGGGTGGCTGTGTGTATGTGTTGCCATGTCTGTCTCTCTGTGTGTGTGCGTGCGTCTGTCTGCGTGTGTCTGTCTGCATGCGTGCGTGCGTGTGTGTGTGTGTGTGTGTGTGAGCGTCTGTGCGTGCGTGTGTGTGTGTGTGTGTGTGTGCGTGCGTGCGTGTGCGTCTGTTGTAACAGAATAGTAATTAGTATGTGGGTGATGTTGTGAGAGTAAGGTTCTGAAACAGTGTGCGTGTGTGTGTGTGTGTGTGTGTGTGTGTGTGTGCGTGTGTGAGAAAGAAAGAGAGAGAGAGAGAGAGACAGAAAGAGAAGGGGGCGAGATAGTACACATGTGGGTGGTGTGTGCGTGTGTGGCTGCCCGCGTGTGTGTGTGCGGATGTGTGTGTCAAGAGAGAGAGGTGAGAGGGTGAGTATGTGTGGTTTAGTGTGCGTGTATATGACAAGGAAAGAGAGATAAGTGTGTGTGTGTGTGTGTGGTTGTATGAAGGGGGTGCGTTCTGAGGGGGATATAGCCAGTGGATCGCTTGCAGCATCTCTAGTTCCAGTGTCTCTGTAGATGTGTGTGTGTGTGTGTGCGTGTGTGCGTGTGTGTGTGCGCCTCAGGCCATGTGTTACTCTGCTAGCGCTAATGAGACCATTCTTACACACACACGCACACACGCACACACACACACACGCACACTATCTATCTACAACACATTCACATACCAGACTTGCATACTAATGCCCTCAGCCACAATGGGACTCATATATATCCCAGAATTGTGCTCACAACAGAAGCCAAGCCATATTGGCCTTGTAAAATATCAATCTTAAGGTTAAAATGTGTTGTTCACACACTAATAGTGTGTGTATGTGCATGAGTGTGTGTGTGTGTGTGTGTGTGTGTATTGTTTTCTGTGATATATCAAAGCTAAGAATTCAGTTAAAGGTACTGTATTTTCACCAAACGGAAATTATCTTAACACTGTGACTAATGGGGAGCTGTCACTTACAAAAGAAGAATATTGACATTCGGTGCTAAAAATGTCATATTAATAATAAAGGTGTTTGAAAGTCATTTCAAATTAAACTGATAACTATAGGCTTATTGTACACACATACTTTCTACTTACATACTTGCTACACCATACTTTCCCACAGATGATGCATGTTCAGAATGTATGAAAGTAAGCAGGTTTGGGGCTACTGTATGTTAGTGTACTATTGACCACTACCAGTACTGTATGTGGGTAAAAAGTATACAACAATGTCCACATCCACACAGTACATGTATTCCACTTGGATCTGTGTGTGATTTTAGGTTATGGGCGTTTTCTGGAACAGGGATTAGGCCTCGTTTTAAACTAAAATGCCCCTTTTGTCTGTTAGTCAAACACTTATCCTAGTCTTGGTTGAACTGATCACTTTTCCCAGAGGGAGATTGGAGCAACTCCAGGACTAAATAGAGGCTTAAATGAAACCACCAAAGAGGTTTAATTACAGATTAATGCATGCATATACATGGATAGCCATGGTTTGCATGGTCACATGCATTATTTAACATGCACAGACTTAAAGAACCTCTCCACTCAATACATGTTAGCTTTCTGGTGAAAAACCCCATAAAGGAATTACTTTGCTCATACAGTTTGGTTTTAGTGCAACACTTCACCAGAGATATGTTTTTACATTCTTTAAATTGCTTAATTCAAAAACAAATATTTGGAGGTGTAACCTATGTTTGATATCACAGATAGTGAATCAATGTGGTTAGTTAGTTTTTTTTATTTCATCTACAAATTGCATCTGATAAATGTTGCACATGCCATTTAAACCAGTGTGATAATCAATGTCTTAAATACTTAGATTGGATTTAATTGTATCAATGAGGTCATTTAAAGTAGGGGATCATTTTATACAAAGCAACACCTAAGCAGCAACTATGACAGCAACCAATCCAATACAGAAAAGGGTTCCAGAAAGCCACGTTTTAACACCTGCTTAATTGTTGTAGATTCAGACCTACAGTACTCCTACTTTACTGCAACCCTGTATAGGAACACCCATCCCAGTAAGAAATACTCTGAGTTGGGTCTTCTGTCTTACCTTAGGGCAGTGTTTCTGGCTTTGGGCTTGTCAGACACCTGTCAAACACAGAAACACAAACAAGATGAATGAGAGAGAGAGAGAGAGTGAGAGAGAGAGAGAGAGAGAGAGAGAGAGAGAGAGAGAGAGAGAGAGAGAAAGAGAGAGGTGTGAGTATTGCTTAAACAATACGCACACCTCCCTCCCTCTTTCATATAGAACATAGAAATACATACAGTATGTCAGAAAAAAATCATCGAGTGAAGATAAGATGAAACTAGCTAAATTGAGAAAATATTATTTTCAAATAGTTCCAATGGCATTTAAGAATATAAATGGTATGAAGCATATCAAAGTCAATATAGTCTTATATAATGTCTATATAATATCTGAGCATATGTTTAAATGATACGATTATGAGGGGGTCCTTGAAAAAAGTTAGAGAAGTTTACTTAATATACAGTAGTCTTTCAATATGAGAAAGATACAGTGCTATGTTCTCACTGTCAAACGGTCAAAAAGTACAATCAAAATGTTATGTGTTATGTGTTCCATGGCAAGTAGTTCTGAATTGATTTGGCATGTTCTGAAATTCACAGTCCATAAAATACAAGCACACATATAATAACAGTGCAATCCGTTGCACTCGGAACACGGAAAAAGACGACCTCCGACGCGGAAAAATGCAATGGAACGCTCTTTCAAGTCGGAATTCCACGTCGGAAACTCGGGCAAGGTTTCTCAAGCCCGAGTTCGCCGACATAAACACACATGACGTCACAGCAATGTGGCGGTGTGGGAGCACACAGCTGGCAATAAGCAAAAACATCTTCAATAATCCTACTTTATGTAGCGTTTGTGTTGTGAAACATATTTGCGTGCATGCTTATCTATAGTCTATTATCCTTCTGTCTCTCTTAGCGTGATAGTCTGTTAAATCAGATGCTCTAGTGTCGGTGTTTCTCTTGATTATTGGCGCTGTGGACAATTCGCTTTTTGTCCTCAGTAAAAGATTGGCGAAGTTTTGAAATTTCCAACAAATATGAGTTTGCTGCGGACGTCCATGTTTTCCCGAGCAAATGCACTTGGACACATTTAGATTAGAAGTCGGTAAAACCTATCGACTTCCGACCTGCAATAGATTGCACCCTAACATCTTAAATTGTGGTATCATTTGATTTGCTTGCGAATTTAATCATATATTTCAATGTACCTAATGTATCCATTGCAGTGCATTTCGTCCATTGCTTTCATGCATTTTCATCATACGTTATTTCAACACATTTGCTCTATTAACAAAAGAACAGGTTCAGTCAGATCATCATTTAGTTACTGTTTCTTCTCCCACATTATATGTCTCTTCACCTTCAATCCATTCATCCATGCACTGTATTAGCGTGATGAGGTTTGTTTTACACGGCTAGATAAATAACAATACGAAAGCATGAATAGAGAACAGCCTCCTGTAAATGTCATGTTGTCTACCGGTCTTCAAGCGCTGAAACCAAACAACAATTAAACTGAATTAGTGAACCTTTTGTTTTGTTTGATAGGTGCTCTCTCTCTCTCTCTCTCTCTCTCTCTCTCTCTCTCTCTCTCTCTCTCTCTCTCTCTCTCTCTCTCTCTCGCTC